>APFE030652783.1:0-21796 GCA_000404065.3 Pinus taeda
TGTTACCTCTACCTCCTCCATTGTTTCCTCCTCCTCTACCTCTACCTCTACCTCCTCCAAATCCATTTACTACTTCCTCTGTCATGATAGCTTCTTCAGAGATTTCAGAGTCCTCTAATTCTTCTATCAATGGCGAACGAGGAGGAATTTCTCCCTTTTCTTCTTTAGGTGATTCTACTTCTTCAATTATAATGTGTTTTCCTGTAGAAGTAAAGAAAGGGTCTTTTCCTAACTCAGATTCGGTGGATAGTGTGGGAGAGTCTCCTAATTCAACTACTACCTCTTGAATTCTAGGGATCCTAAGGCCAGGAGTATGAGTTGGAGATGTTGGAGGTGTATCTTGCCTATACCTTGGAGTGGATGGAGTTGTAAAAATTGAACTCTTGGCCCTAGCTATAAACATTCCCCTAGAATCTCTTGCTCTATGCATGTCATTTTTATTTCTTCAAGTCAGGTTAATAATTCTCTTTCTGATCTTCCAGATCACTCTAGGTGCAAGAAGAGAGCGTACTCAAGAAATTACTGAATCAATAACTCTCTTTTCTGATCCTCCAGGTCACACTAGGTGCAAGAGGAGAGCATACTTTGAGAAATCATCAATTTTTACCTTCCTTGAAATTTTCTTGTTTTTGTTTTTGTTTTTTTTTTTTAAGAATTTGGCTACCTAGATTCACTTCCCCAACAACGGCGCCAAAACGTTTGGTCAATTTAGTGTGTTCTAAATTGCTTTATAACTTTTCAATCCAGGAGTCGTAAACTGTTGAAGTGAAGTGCACTATCTATGCAAGATAACCATTTTCTTATTTCTTTGTCGTTTTTAGTTTTTGGTTTGTTTTTGGATTTATCTTCTTGTTGATTCCCTAATGTGAGATAGTGTGTGAGATGGTGATTCTAGTAATCAAGTATGGACAAATTTATTCAATGAATAATTTCCAAACTTCAAAGTGTTCCAAAGGTGTTCAAACTTTACAATGATGAAATCAAGATGTGCCTAGATTCTAATTAACAAAACAGTGAACTATGACTATGGAACCCAGTATCCTTGCTGTTGTTATAAAGAAGAGAAAAGACTAAACTCAAAGCAATTTAAAGACTATAAGAAAAGTAAACTAATCATATCACATCAATCCATTTTTGACCCCTCACCATTTGACTTGCTCTGGCTATAGGAAGTAGTCATACACAAATTGAATGATCTGATACCTAAGTTGCATGAAATAAAACTAAGATTAAGCTACACATTCACTCTACAATCCTTCATCATTCGGTAACTGAAGAATGATATGAATAGTCTAATCACTAATCTTGCAGAAAAGTAAATGAACAAAGCAAAACTAAGAAATAAGCAATGCTGGAATTAAAACCAATAAAACAAATCAGCAGTAGGACAAGATAATCCCACCATGTCATTAGTCATCAAAAATTATATGCACTGCCCGGGCTTCCTATTAGAACCTGAAATGCAAACACTGATCAGTAGACAATCAAATAAAAGCATAAAAGAACTTATGAACGGCAAACAACATGAATACCATGAGCAAGTTAATATATACAGCAAATATCTATGGTATCAAGAGTGTAAAATGAAGAAAAACATAAAGCTATACATAAACTACAGGACCTTGGTGTACAGGGGCCCTCTGCACCCTCGATCAATCAGAACCAATCACGAATTTGAACGCAAAATCAGTGTCTTCTGATATATTGCAAAGCAGTTATGAAATAGAGACTAAGTCTCGGCTCAAAGGCTCGTACAACAGTCAAGTTTACACACAGCAACTACTAGCCTATACGCATATGAAGATGCGTTATTTATAGCAGAAAATACATAACTAACTAACACAACCTGTGCTAGTAGCCAAGCACGTAAAAGACCATAATCGGAATTATAACAGCATGGTAGCCGTGGGCAGTAAATCCAAGGAGATGGTTTGTTGGATTCGGTCAATGAGCAGTCCCTAGGTGTTAACACACCTCCTAAAACTCAGGACCTTGCCACACAATCCTCCTCGTGTTGAAAACAGAGTCGTGCCACCGCTTAACTCCTTGTGTTGACCACCGTTTGACTGGCCTTGACCGCGGGCTTCTGTGGATGATTTGGCTGAACCAAGGGGACACGTTCCATGTCCACATCCTTTATAGCTTGCCCATGTGGCTTAGTTCTTCAATAGACACCTGTAGCATATAGTTTAACAAAAAGGCTGCGGAAACTGATTCTGGCTGCGGAAAGTGACAGATTCCACAGTTCATTGAACAAAAATCTAAACCAAACAGCAGTCACAAAACATAGTTAGGAAACCATTTATATACTCTTTTTAAACTATTATGCAATGATTTGATAGCTTAGAGGTTCAGGTAACTGGAGAAAAAGGCTAAAAATGGATGTAGGGAAGGTGTAAGTTTGGGACTCAACACTAAGTCTGCATTGATGATCTGTCTGAAATACTCTAGGGCAAACAATCTCATGGGCACATATTTAGGCAACTTGAAAGGGAAAAGTTCACACCCATACATTCTGATTTCTGTGTAATTTTGGTACATGTACCAGTCACCTATCTTGTACTGCTTGGAGAGTTGGAGAATCTTTTTCATGTCACCAGTGAGTCTAGGAGGGGGAAACCCTATCAACAGAGTGGATGCTGGATGTACAAACCAGTCAATGAATTCATTATAGGTGTAAGGAGACTCCAGAGTTTTATGAAAGATTGAGCTCCAAAAGATCACAGACCTTCGATTTCCCTTTGAGTCCAATTTCCTGATAGGGAAAGGAAAGCTATCTGGCCAATGATATAACAAAAGGTGGTATATAAATTATGTATATTTAAAAACTCCTTCCCTATCCAAACTCATGAATTGATCATGGATTTTGTTGGCAATGAGAGTGATATAGTCATATCTGACAGCAGGGGGTTGTCTTGGAGTAAACATTTTCAATAGAACTAGGGTGATATCATCAACAAATTCACTAGATTTAAATCCCAATATCAGGGATATCATGTCAACAATAAGTTTTCCAGTTTCAGTGAAACAAGTCTGCATATAGGGAGGTGGACCTTGAGGCTGGTACTGTGGTTTCATGAACATCTAAGCAATACAGGTTATTTTTTATTTAGGCAATTGAGAAGCTTTTTCAAGTAAATACCCCATGGAAAGAGGAGCAAGGGGCTCAGTGGAATAGAACTGTATCATTTCATTAATGGACTTAGCAGTTATGGGAAAAAGAACAATTTGGGATGGGGACATAACTGCTCTATGGATTGGGTCATAGTTGGCACAACATTGATGAATGATATCTAGGAAAACATGGACTGAAGGGAGGAAATACATGGGAAGATTGGATTCCCATAGTCCAAAAATATCAGAGTTGTTTAGATAGCTATCCCTGACTTGGCAGAAGGCCTGAAGATGGTTCATATCACCAAAGAAATCTTTTATTTGAAAATCTTTGTCGGCCAGGGGTAAATAATCTAAGTCTTTATGAGGTGCATTCATGGGCGTGACATTTAGGGTTATGGGAGTTTCCATATTTGGTTCTTGTGTATTCAAACTGGAATTCAGACTTCTAGTGGGAAAAATTGACTAAACAACAGCTTGGGGTCTTTTATGGTAATTACAGACTATTTTTAACTTGAATTTGGCTTTCTCTGGTAGAATTCCCAGTGGAAAACTGAAATTGCAGGGTTGCAGGGCAAAAAATGGATAAATACCTGGATTAAGGAGAAAAATCGTACAATGGCAGGTTGGTTGATAGGCTGTGAAGCTCGCGTTGTGGTCTTGCTGGTCAGGTGTCGGTTGAAAAGCTTGGAACAATGATTCGATCGTTAATTTGCATGGGAGCTGGACATAGTGCATTACAGTGAAAATGACGTTTTATCATTTATTTAATGAAATTCAGTTTGGCGGGTATTTTTTGGCATTTATTGGGCGAATGACGTCAGCGTGATGGGATGTTTTGTTGTTACGCAGAAGGTGGTAAGCGGTTTACCTCGCACCGATTTTGGGGCTGGGCGGTTTTGGGCCGAGGGCGAGTGAGTATATGGAACGAGCGACGCGTGGTGAGGTTATGACGGAAAACCACCTGGTGATCACGAGTTAAAGCATAGTCACTAGGGGGGTCAAGATATGATCGTCGACCGTCGGATGAAAATGCGGGGATCGTACGGCTGATGGGCTCTGGAGATGGCAGAGTGTTAATTTGCGATGGGCCCGATATATTAACAGCGTTAAATCATATCGGGGGCGTTTTTATTGGTTAGAGATTGGTTATTAATTAGCCCAAAAGGTGAATTAATCCCATTGTTTGTGCGGTGGGGGAAAGTTATCAACAAACTTCGGATAAGTTTATTAATCCTTGTTTTTTAAACTATGACTATGGTTGTATCTCAAGAGGGGTGGGAATACATAAATTATTGGGGTTTTTAACATATTTACATAGTACGGGAATAGGTAAACGTTTATCTGGGAGTTATATATTATAAGTTAAAGTTAATATGAAATAAAATGATAAGCGCTAAGTTTAAATGTTAGGAATTTACATTAAAACTTAGGCTAAAGTGGGAAAAGGGTTTTCAGGTGATATTATACATTTCCTAAGCAAAATAAGTTTTTCACTTAGGCAACTTTATGAAACAAAATGAATGGTGGATGGAAATTTTATTACTTAGGCTTTTAGGTCATTGGGTCGAGGGTCCGGTCCCTCCAAAAGTCAGAGAAATGCTCTGAGCCCCTTTGACTTTCAAAGACCTTAATACTTTTAGGGGGAATTAGTGAAATCTTTAGGGAAAAATGTGAATGGAAGTCAGTTATTTAACCTGCCTTGACTGAATTGCATCAAGTGAAATGTCTGCCTTGCACTTTGTGATAAAAGTAAAAATCAACACATTCAGAAACATTTTTCATCACAAGTATCATTCTATAACACCATCTACCTACCCTACCTACTTTAACTTGGCATTTTTTCTTCTTTATTTGGGTGCACTTAGACTAGCAAACCCTTATCAAATCATCCTTTTCTTTTACATGGAAAGTCTACCTAATTCTGCACTTATTACATCCAAGGGCTCAGATTAAACTGTTGAGCCCCTTTTATTTACTCTAGCTATCTACTTATCTGCCAAGATTAAACAGTTTGGTCAGATTTTATTCTCTATCTCTAAAACATGAAATTCAAATATGAACTAGCCAAGCTTGCGCTGTTTGATTATTCATCAATTGTGACATAAGTTAACAAGCTGCACACAATTGCTTATTATAGAAAATGAAATAGTAACGACATTTGGACTTGCACACTTTCCTGGTCTATTTTTGTTTGGGGTTCATTTCTTTCTCTTTTTTGACCATTTTATTCTTTTTACCCTTTGATTTTTCTTTTAGGGTATACCCTCTTTACATTTTTTAAATTTTTTTTTTTTTTTGAAAATATGGAAAACCTTTGCAACAAGGAAATGTATGAACATATTATAGAGCTCATCAAGTCAATCATGAAATATGACACCTATTGGTATAGGAGCATAACATGACCAATTAAGGGGAGCAACAATCTTGTCCAAAATTGACTTTAGGTCAGGCTACCATCAAGTAAGGATCAAGGAGGAAGACATTCATAAAATTTATTTCAAAACAAGATATGGGCACTACGAATGCATAGCGGTACCTTTTGGGCTTACTAACGCCCCTACCAAGTTCTTATGCCTAATGAACAGAGTGTTATGTCCTTATTTGGACAAGTTCGCCATTGTGTTTGTTTATGACATATAGGTTTATTCAAAAATGGAAGAAGAAAATGAAAAGCATGTTGTTGTAGTGTTAAAATTGTTGAGAGAACATAAGCTCTATGAAAATCTGATCAAGTGTGACTTCTTCTAGTCAAAGATACATTACATAGGGCACATCATCTCCAAGGAAGGCATATCACCTGACCATGAAAAGATCAAATCCATAAGGGAGTGGTAAACTCCAAATAACATGGATGAGGTTAGACGATTCATGGGATTGACCAGATATTACAGGAGATTTATTCAAAATTTCTCCAAAATAATATATTCCATTATATCCTTTCCGGGAAAAGGGAAAATATTTGAGTGGACTGCACAATGTGCAAAAAGATTTGAGCAGTTAAAATGATTGCTCACCAGTGTGCCAATGCTAATATTCACAAATCCTAACAAGGATTTCATGGTGTGTACAAATGCATACAAAGAGGGACTCAGTGGAATATTAATGCAGGTAGGGCAAGTCGTGTGCTATGAGTCTAGGACGTTAAATTAACATGAGGAAAATTATGTTACACATGATTTAGAATTGGTTGCCATCATTCGTGCCTTAAAAATGTAGAGGCATTACCTCCTTGGCAAGAAGTTTACGCTCATATCAAACCATAGTGGGCTCAAATATCTGTTTGTACAACCGAAGTTGAATGCTAGGCAAGCAATATGGTTGGCCACACTTAGCGAATTTGAATTTGAAATTAAGTACATAAAAGGTAAGGAAAACAAGGTTATTGATGCTTTGAGCAAAAGAATCCAAGTAAATCATTTGGAAACTGTAAGTTCATATGCAACAAATATGGAAGAAATAATTAAAAGTGTTGAACAACAGGAAGAAAAATACCATCAAATGAAAGAAATGTTGCGGAAAAGCTGTGAGGATAAAGGATATCACCTCACTGAGGACAACCTAGTCAGATTCAAAGGAAAAATTTATGTGCATAACAATGAAGAAATGAAAATATTAATAATGAAAGAGTTCCATGTTCAGCCTTATTTAGGCCACCCAGGGTATCAAAAGACCCTTACATCCATTAAAATGTGTTGTCACTAGTTGAATATTAAGAAGGAGGTGGCAGAGTTCGTAGCAAAATGCATAGAATTCCAGTAGGTAAAGGCTGAATGCAAACATTTGGCAGGATTTTTGTAGCCTATCCCTATTATGGAATGGAAGTGGGAGGTAATTTCTATGGATTCCATCATAGGATTTTCCAAAACTTAGAAGTAGCATGTTGTAATCATGGTAGTATTGGATAAGTTTATCAAGGTAGCTCATTTTGTGGTAATCAAATCCACCAATTTCGCTAGTGACATAGCACAAATATTCATAAAGGAGATTTTTATGCTACATGACATCCCCAAGAAGATTGTATCAGGCAGAGATGTTAGGTTCACTTCCAAGTTTTGGATTAAGGAATTATTTATGGGATTGGGAACATAATTATCATTTAGTACAACTTATCTTCCACAAACAGATGGGAAAACAAAGAGGATCAATCGAATCCTTGAGAACATGTTAAGGATATATGTGATGCATCGACCCAAGAAATGGGAAGAATATCTTCCACTTGTGGAATTTACATACAAAAATGGACACGAAGAGTCCATAAAGATGAGCCCCTTTGAGGCATTGCATGGCAGGGGTTGCAATAATACTCCTATTAGTTGGGGTAATCTAGTTAACATATTCCATGTAGGACTTGATATTCTTAAGGACATGGAACAATGAGTTCAAATCATAAAGCAAAATTTGAAAGTTTCATAAGATAAACAAAAGATCTATTCAAATAAGCATAGGGTAAACAAAGAGTTCCAATTTGGAGAACATGTCTATCTAAGAATTTAACCCAAGAAAAGTTCCCTAAGGTTGGGGACAAGTTCCAAGTTGGCACCACAGTTTTGTGGTAAATTTAAAATCCTTAAATGAATTGGACCAGTAGCATATAGGTTGGCTTTATCTCCATCAGTTATTGTTCATGATGTTTTCCATGTTTCTTCACTTAAAAGATATACATGATCCTAATCATGTGCTTGATTGGTTTGTACTATAGGTGGAACCAAAAGGAAAGTTCCAATCAAAGCCAATGTGTCTTCTAGACCAGAGGAGTCTCATGCTCCAGAATCAAGCCATAGAGCAAGTCAAGGTGTAATGGAAGCACTTTGGGCCAGAGGAGGCCATGCGAGAAATGGATGATTCCATGTAAGTTAATTATTCCTTCTTGTTTGATGGTTAAAACAACTGTGTATAAAAATAAATATTGTATAGATTTGTGTGTATAAATCTCCATGAAACAATATGTATGGTATTTTAATTCTAGTGTTGCATATGGGTAATCGAACACCAAGGACGATGTTCCCTCAAGGGGAGGGGATTATGACAACCCCACCCAAGGTCCTCGCATAAGAAGCATTGTAAATATATTGTAAATATTATGTAATATTTGAAATCAAGAAAAGGGGACTGAGTCAAGGGACAAAGAATCCAGAGTTGGGGAGGAGGATTTCTTGCTCAGGATGTTGTGGTTTCTTATGCAGAAAAAGAAACCTAAATTGCAGGACAATGATTAAAGGTTGGCTGGTGCATGAATTAATGAATTAGCTCTTGAAATTAAATGGCTTGTAGGAAAGAGTACTCAGGCCCATGTTTCTTGAGAAGCAGCCACAAGAAAAGAGGACAGAGTATTATGAAGGGGATGCAAACTGCCAGGAAACAAGGACATGACAATAAATGTAGGCCTAGACATCAAGCACAGAAAGGGAGAGAAGGCACCATTCGAAGGGAAGGAGTAAAAACTGATTAGATAAATCATGCGGGGAATTAATTTGGGGGAAAAAGCTAGAGCCAGAAGAAGAGAGAGACCCATATGAACCTATACAAGATATAGGGAAACAAAGAGGAGACTGAATCCAGGATTGAGCTAGAGCTTCTAGGAGGCACTGCTGAAGAGAAGAGAAGAGAAGAGAAGGGGATTCGTTCTATGTCCCTAAAGGTTATGGGTTGAGTAGTTAGTCCCTAGAGCCTTGTAACAACTTGGGGTCCCTATAGGCTGTGGGTTGAGATAAGATCCCTAGAGCCCTATAACAGCTTGGATCCCTAAAGGTTGTGGGTTGAGACAGAGGTCTCTAGAGCCATGTAATAGCTTGGGTCCCTAGAGGTTGTCGGTCTGGATGGAATATACAGAACCCTGTAATAGCTTGGGTCCCCTAGAGGCAATGGGTTGAGATATCAGACTTTGGATCCTGCTAATAACTTGGGAAGAGACCATCCTAAAGCAAAAGCAAAGGAAGAATTGAATGAAGACTTGTGATTACTACCCGATTGGTACAATTAATTCTAGACTCCCTAGAAGTGGGTGAATCGATGTGTGTGCACTTGCGGTGAGTTGGGGCACCTCCAGACTTCTTGTGTTGACAAATAAAGTAACAGTCAACTATTGGGATTGAGGAAGAGGTCCTCTGGAGTCCCTATTTCAGTTGGCAGTTGGTGTGCTAGTCTCAAAAGCAAGCATCCCCCCCAGACTCTAGAATCTGGCTTGGGGGTGGAAGTTGCAAGTAAACTTTCTTGTAGTTATCTATGGTTGAGTGGAGAGTCCTTGTCCCAAACTTAGTTGCCCTGCAAGTTCAAGATAAGTATTCATATACGTTTATTTATGTGTTAATGGATAATGATGTATTGTTTTTTGTGATGATTACAGATTTAGGGACTATATTTGAGTTTTATATGCTTACATGCATGTGGTTAAATATTTGTGCATTAATATCACTGATAAATGTGTTAAACTTTCCTATGTATGTGTTATCTTTGAATGAATGACACTGATCAATAAACCAAGCAATTCCCTACATTCGAAAGTAAAATATTAAGTGAATAACTTGCTAGTGGTAAACGCAAAACATCTAGTGCATAAGATGTGTAATGAACCACATGATAACAAGGACTAATCTATAATGTTAAGTTAAGCCTAAATCTGAATGAAATGCTTGATTGTATTAAGAACAACAAATAAATAAATACAAAGGAACTACATGACATTTTACAGGTCATAACAAAGGCCATGAGAGCTTGGAATAAAACTTGAAAAATAGTGGGTTTTAAGACCCTTAATTAATATAAATATTACATGGAAGTACTTAGCAAGGTCTCTATTCGCTTACAGGTCATTTTTTTTTCAAGTTACAAGTTTTTTTACCACATGGCAAGCAACACATTAATGTTGATGGAAGTTTCCTATGGGGCCAAGTGATCCCATTAGCTTTACCTAAATGGCCTTCAACCTTGAATTTTTAGTAGGTTGTATACCTTTCGTTGGCGTCTTCGTGTTGTTGGTGAGGCACTAGAAGGATCTATGTGGCACAATAGAGATTTTTACAGGATTGATATGGATTCAAGTGTTGTTGGCATGTGGCAGAAGGGGTGGGAACCCCTTAGGATCTTACATGCCTGTGGTAGGTGATAGAAACAAGAGTTCCTATGCCACCATGTGTGGAATTCCCTACCCAAGGGCAGGGAAGACCCACAGGTTAAGAACCCATTGGAGAATCTATCGTCCAAGCTTAGGAGGGGTAGCACCGTGGAATGCCTTAGTTATACATTGGCATGGTTATGAAGCCTCGATGTGGATATAGAGGTCTACCAGACCTTCGAGACAAAGCCATAATCAAGAAGACTGACTCAAGGAAGCCTACACAATAGCATAGCTCATCTTTGGGGTGATCGCGGAGATCCCCTTCGGACACATCATATAAGGCAGAGTCAATATCCCTTGGTCGGCCCATGGCGGGGATTGAGAGTAAGGACTCGTTGCATCATAGAGGAGTGAAGCCCTAAACTTATAGGAAATGATCAAATATATATATCCCTTTGTATATCAAAAACCTAACCGGGAAATCTTCCTATTAACACAGTCGAATCTCCCCTTACATGATTGGTTGGGAGCATGATGATGTGGATGGAAAGCCTGGGGAACTCGGAAGCTCGAAATCTTGTAATTTATTTTAATTGAGCACTGGGAAGTCTATCAAGTGTTGCAGCAGGAACTATCTATTGACAGAATCCTATGACGAAGATTCGAGCAGGGGTCAAGAACCCAGAATCTTAGAATACCATAAGTATTTTAACTTCAATTTTATATAGCATTGAGGACCAAGGACCGTCTAGAGATATGTCAATCGACGGGGTTGTGAGGCTGCAATGAATAGCTAGCCCGGAAGTATTGGGACCAAAACTGTCAAAATACAGTGAAAAAAACTTCTTTCTATTACCTAGATATGTCAGCCCAGAAGGAGTTGTCCGGAGGTGGTTTAGCTCGGAGGCTCAGAAAGCCCAGAGAGCCCAGATCCTATAAGTTATTTAAATTGATCGTTGGGTTTCCTAGAACATTAGTTGATGACGAAAGGGTTGACAAAAAATTTCTCTATTACCGAGGACCGTTAGCATGAAAGTATTTTAATAAAAGCATCGTGGTTGTGGGGTTGCAAGGCACTGATCATGTGATGAGGTTTTCCTCATAAAGGATACATGGGCCATCCTGGAAGACCAAAAGCCTATAGCAATTTCAAATTGAATTTTAAAAATAGTCAGGGATCCAAGGTAGCGAGGACAAGTGGTGAGATGGCCCGAGAGGTCAGAATCCTGTAAGGGAATTTTAATTGCACTTATAAGAGTTCTGGGGACCCGAGGTCATGGGATTGTACAAAGATAAGAGAGCCTGAATCAATTTTCAATGGTATCCTTTGTGATATTGTCACTGTAATATTGAGGTTTCAACTGGGATTTGATCCCATTGGTTTGGAGGAAGCACTGAGTTAAAAGAAATTGAACAAAAAAAAATTACCCCATTCCTCCAATGTCAAAGGAGGGGTTGGGTATGTTACATTTGTTGATTAATTTGAGAGCTATTCTTGAAAAATGAAGGCTTGTATCCATTCTTTCTCTTCTCAATATTGGCTCTCTTCTTGTCATTCAAGGTTTATGGAAGGATGGCTTACTTTTGTTTTGCTAATATAGATACTTTGCCTTCCTTATGGCTTCTTCTAAGGTCTTGGTCTGATTAGATTTTATTTTATCACAATATTATGAAGTCAAACCACTCGATAACCTATGGATCTTGACTTTTTAACATTCAATAATATCAACATGCTTTAGAAACTCCGGGAATTTCCTTTCACATTCCTCTGATGTCATATTCCAAAGCTTATGTTCAAAGAAATATTACATCTTTTTATCACAACAGTGCTCTAATAGACACTTATTTTAGAAATACTTCTTGAATTTATTCCAGAATATCTTCTTGTCATCCAAGTGCTTGATTTTCTTAAGATGGTCACATCACATGGATGCCTTCCCTACAAGTGATAGATGGGTATTATAGCCTCCAAAATAAATAAATAATTGTGTAATTGAAGATATTTTCTCATTCCTAATAGCTGGGCTTCAACTTCTTCACCCTTATTATTGTCACCATCAAATGTGGAGGCCTAATCTTCCTAAGTAGTCCTTATAAGTCATACAATTCAAACCTCAGTTTATGATGTCTAATTCGTGATATGTCAAAGGTATTGTCATGCTATGGAAATGCATAATCCCTCCTAGCTAAATGCCTTGGTAAGTCGTGTTCATGCCTACTAGCACTCATAGAATGCCTTGAATTTCTAGCATCCACCCTCTTATCCCAAGATTTATGTTCCTCTACATGCCTTGAATCTAATCCCTAATCAATATAACCTTGAAAATTATTTAGGTTTTGCATTAATTGGATATTACTATGGTTTTTCTCCTCTTATGCCCTGATCAACTTTTTATTGACAACCCTATAGTTGAGTACCTCCATCTAGGGACTCTGCATGGTCTCCACTAGCTCTATGTCCTTTGATCTAGCCTTTCCATGCCCATTTGGTTTTATTTCAACATTACCCAAGCTAACATTCATTCCCTTGGCTTCCTCTTCATAACTACTGGATCCTTAATCATTTTCCATACTCCTACTCCTCACTGTACCTTTTCTCTACTATGTGTGTACTTATATTTTGCAATATGTATGAACACATGTATTAGATTAAAATATAAAATCAAATATATACTAAACTCTTCATTTTTATGTTATCATGGACTCTTTCTACTCTTGTAGGTCACCAGATACCTTCTTTTAATTCCTCAAAAAATGTATGTCTCAATTCAAAATTCACAATTTATAGATGGATTCTTCTCCTTCATAAATTTCCATTAATTGCTCACTTGACCAAATCTGAGCTCTGGGCTAAAAATTATGGCTTGTTTAACCAATTTGCTCATGTATTGCTACAACATATTTTTGCTAATTTTTAGAGGAATTTGGATGCCTGGGTTTCAAATCTACCTTTGTGGTTGTGTTCTACCATCCATGATATTTCTATTTACTACTTTATGTCCAGTTTGAGTTTTGAGTAAGGAGTTGTGCCCCTTGGAAGTAAACTAGTGTGATTTCCCCCCTTCATTATTTCAAGTATAGCTTCTCATACCAACTATGTTTTGAATTTCTGATATTTTGTTGGAAATCTTTGTTCGAGCTCTTTCATTTAAGTTATAGATATTATTTGTACGAATAGTACACATAGTTCTTGACAAGTTTTATCATTTAAAAATGTTGTTTAGGCCCTCAAAAATGCCTTGCATGTTTATGACCTATAAATCTTGATAAAAATCTTGACAAATTATTGAATTTTTTTACTGCCATGGCACCCTAAATTAGATTAATATCCTTTGCAACTCTATTCTACAAAAAATTACAGGTATATAGAAATATCTCCACATAGGACCTTGTCAAAATGGAATTTTTTAGTACTTAAACCCCTTCATTTCTCATTGGACATGAGCTAAGCATGCATGCCTTTCACCTAACATTTGGCACACATGCAACCCAATTTGTGTCCATTTTCTCTCTGTTTTAGCCCCACCTGAGCCCCATGGTCTGTGTGGAACCATACTAACATTCATTGAGATGGGATGATTCCACCTCCTTTGACATCAATCCATGTGGTACTTAATCACTAGATGCGGTGATGGGTAGGTCCCATTTCACATATTTATCCTTGGGCACATGACTTACTCACCTATAAGATCTAGAATTTCAAACTTGGCTAGATTAATGTCCCACATCCATTTTCATCCTTATAGATGCATAAACCGTAATCAACCACTTTAACTTCTAAGGATTGAGTGACTAAGATCAACTCAAATCTAAGGTGGAGATTAGGTTCGATCAATTATCTACTTTGCAAATGTTATTATCTACTTTAGTTTTGTGTATATTTTAAGTAATAATGTTGGTATATGTATAAAAGTTAAGCCACAATTCCATAAAAAATGAATTAATAAGTGAATAAATCTATCTTGTTTTAGTGAATTCATATTTTTAATAAGATAAAGGTTTGGTTTTTTTAGTTTATTGTGATTTGAATTATTTTAAATGGATCAAATTTCTAAATTGAGTATGCATATTTTTTTTTTTGTAAATTGATACTTTGTATTGCCAAAAAAATACGATACATAGTTTTTCTAGATTGCACTCAAAGGATTTTAATCATCATCAAACCATTACTCCTGGCACCAGTAGATTTTCATTTTTCCATACAACACTAGCTACAAAATTCACAAAATAAAACATTAGACCATAACCAACACATAGAATGTTGTAGACTAAATGCATCATAAAGTCAAAAGACTTTCTAATTAGGGTTGAACCAAAACACAAACATAGAATTGCAAACCAAATCGGTGGGAACTCTAATCATTATTAAAGGTCAAAATCATTGTTGGCACCCTCACGCTTAAACTTTGTGGATCCCCACTATTAGATTCATGTGTGATATGCCCCTCCATGTGAAAAAGGCGAGAATAAATATTGCCCAAGCATAAGTGGTTATTTATGAACATTATTTTTATGTCTTCCAAGATGGTAAAAATGTTATCCTTGTTGGGTGTGTGTTTTATTCTTTCAACGACTAGTCCCACACACTAGAGGGTCATAGGGGGGGCGATAACTCCTCCTATTCATTGTGCGGGGCACAACAAGGGGATCAAATAGGGGGTGTAGCACCCCCCTATCAGGGGGGTTTCTGAGTGGGGTGGTAGCCCCCCGATACGGGGTCCAAGGCAACACTGCGAGATTTTTTTTTGGAGCCTATATTAGGTGGGCGAACCTACCAATGGTTTTGTGCATGGGTTTTGCACATGGTTTTGGGCATGATGGTTTTATGCCCATGGCATTTTATAGATCTGACCAAGGGAACTATGGTTATGTTCTAATCCATGGTTAATGGATTGGGGTTTATGAATGCTTCAGCATGAATATATATGTATTAGAACAATGAAAGGAACATAATGAAAAATCAATATGGCAGTCCCAGTTTTGGGATCCAGTGGAAAATCTTTGTGTACCTTTTTGTGTTTCTTGTCATTGTATATTTTCTGTTTTTAAGAATATGTTTGCAGGTAATTTTTGTACAGGGTTAAAACCTACAATACCACTCTATTTTCTTGTCTTTCTGGACCAGTCCAACAAATTCTTCATTTTCCAGTGTAAGGCCATAGAATTCAGATATTGTTCCTTCCTGCCCAGGGTTAGGAACTCAAATAAACGTATCCTTCAAGATTTTTGAATCAGAGTGGGATTGTCTCTCCACCTTAGCTTGAGTCTCCAATTTACATATATCCTTCCTTGTTTATGATAGAATTGCATTGACGTAAGTGGAAATCGAGTCATGAGCAAAGAGTCTCACTCCTCTTTTCCCCTACAGACCACTGCCCCCTCCCCCTGCCTACAATAGATTCGTTGTTATGGTGACATGACTAAGACCAAGAGGGTACACCTAGAGAAATTACTATAAATACCTTTTCCTGTGAAAATAAAGAGATAAATCCAGACACATCGACTATAGAACCAGAGCTCTGAACCACTAAATCATCCCTAAATATTGTGACATAGACCTTAGACTCGAATGAGGTACCTGAGTGTTAGACAAAGATCACAACAACCTCTACATAGGACCCATTCCCTAGAACCATTGAAAAATTACTCATACTCAAACAAAAAAATTAACCCCAGAAACATAAGAATCTTAGACACACAAGAATTCCAACCCATAGGAGCCCTTTAGCCCACTCTTTACATTTCACATGATGGCACACACCATAATTAACACAAATTATAGCCATCGGCCTAGATATTACCAACACAAGGAAACCCCAAAACAAAAGATTTCAATAGTCTACCAAGCCTCCCCAACACCAACAAGAAGATTGAAGCAAAGCTCCCAACCAATTAGACCTATCACCTCAGACCCTACCATAAGACTAAATTTAAAACAAATGGCTAGACAAAGAAAGTAATTGACCTGAGTTTTAGCGCAGGGAGTTGCAAATGATGGCCACACCATCCCACTGTGAACACCTTCGCGAGCCAATGAAATTTTTCTTCACCATCTCAATCAAAAACCTAAGCTTGAATGCAAAACTCCCTTCACTACCAACTAGAATAGAAATCATGCATAGGGAGGTCAAGGACCTACCCTTGCCTCCACTCAAACTACTACAAGCGACTTCCTGAAACTTCATTTGAGCAGGTTTATAATGAGAATTTCCATATAGTGGTTTTCATGTGATTGCATGTAGGGGATTCACTACAACCCTCCTTCACTAATGCACATCACATATAGGGGTGGTGGGAAAAACCTCCAAAGACCCTACTTTAAATGCATTAACACCCCCATTGGTGAACGTATGCATCAATTTTTATTAATAAAATGTAATTTTATTAAAAATTAAGATTTAGTTTCAATATTAAGTGAAATATCAATTTGTCATTGTAAGGTTGTAGTCTAAATCTTCTACATTTTGATTATTTTTTCAGTATTTTGTGAATCAATTTTGTTTAAAATTTGATAAATATTTGTTAGAATCACATGTTTGAGAAGTGAAATATGTACAATTTAAGTTCTTTAGAGATTTTTTATGGTGGTGAAACTATTTATGCATTCAAAAGTACATTCTAAACAGCAACAAAAATAGCAATCTCACCAAAAATTGTATCATCAAAGTCGAGTTAAAAAATACAAAACACAAAATAATTAAAATAAATTAATTGTAAGCTTCATCCACACAATATTAATTTAATAAAAACAAACTTCAATGTCAAATTCAATAACAACTTGGATTGTAAGTTTCATCCATATAGTTTTTATGTCGAGATGTAAATCCCATCCTCAACCATTCCCTATGAAATTTAAACTAATGGAGAGTATACCCTACACAAACCACATATTTAGCATCTCCTTTTTTGTGGATTAAAATACTTTGTATTACTCAAAAAAGTTGAATTAATAGGTATCAAATTGCGCACAGAGGGAGAAAAATCTCCTAACCCTCTACCTTTGTCACATAGATCAACCAAAGTAAACTTCAGACAAAAATACATGTAAAACATGGCTAGACATGGTCTCGTTACCTCCCCACACATTCTAGACACAAAACAAATGTATATGTCCACAGAGGGATGACTAGGTCTATTTCCCACACAAGAATTCACCCAGGAGAAAATTAGAACAAACAATAATGCCACGTGTAGAGTTTTGTCCTGGTATTCTACTGAGTTTAAATACTTTCTTCACCTACCCCTAGTGTGACCTATCCTCTAATAGCTCAGACTCTGAAAGAGACTACCTTTCCTCTCTTTGGTCTCGAACTTGCGAATTTCTTGAAACGTTTCAGGCAGAACTGCATTGAAATAAGTTGACGCTGAGTCATGGGAAAAGAGCCTTGCGCCTCACTACCCAGCCTGAGATCTTCCATCGCCTCCCCCCCTACTCCTCATCCTCTACCTTTGCAGCATTAAGTCTCGAGGGGCAGAATCAATATCGCTACAAGGACTTCCTTTACCTGCAAAAGAGCACGGAGACTGACTTGACCCACCCTCAACAACACCAGTAAACCATTAAACTATCTCATTAATCCGAAAATAAATAGGAATGAAACAAAATATAGATATAACTACAAATACAGAGATGCAACAAAAATAACACTCCATTTCATTAATATCAAGAACTGAAACATAATTACAAATAGAATGGAAATAAACTAGCTTGGGTGATGGTATCTTATCTTTGAGAAGTGATGTGGTGGCTAAATGCCTCTGAAATATGTTACAATGAAGTTCAAGGGCCCTTTTATTATTCAAAAACAAGTAAAAACCCTAAACAACCAAAACCCTAACCCCAGGAGATGGAACACCAATAGTTTGTGGGCCCTGTTGGGGTTAGTTGGGCAACCAACTTCTCGGGGTCATAACTTGGTCATATTATATAAGTTTGGTGGCACGATACTTCATTGGAAATATATCTCTGAGTAATACAGGATTTTCCATAGGCCCTTGCCTATGGATATGGGCCTACTGCGGGCCTTAAAAAATCCGTCGTTTAGGGGGTCAAAACTGCTCTGGAAGTTCAAGACCCAAAAAAATGCTAAAAATAGTAAATGTTTTTATAAACAAGGAAAATGATGAAGCCGATTGGAGGTTTAGGTGGAATAGGTGGGTGGCCACCAATATCCACCTGGATCATTCCTCCCTCCTTAGGAATCAATGGGTCCCCATTGCTTACAAAACCTCCATGAGGTGAGGATTTTTTTGTTGAACCTGGTTCCTTGTGAACAACTTGCCCTGGTGAAGGAGTTAGTCTTCTTTGACAACTCGATATAGTTGGATCCTCTGTTGGAAAGTGTTCTTGATTTGTGTGTCAATGATCTAATCAATTATGGCATGTTCCATGCAGTCTAGATTTAACTCTGTTGGTGTGAGTTGTTCTGCAATGTCAAATGTGTCCCGAAATGGTGGAAAGTATAGCCGAAGGCAGTCCACATTGAACACTGGGTGCAAGCCAAGGAACGATGGAATGTTGAGCTCAAAAGAATCGTACCCTACAACCTTGATGATTGTGTACAACCCACATCGGAGTGGCTGAAGCTTATGGTGGGGCTCAATGAGGTGTTTCTTCAGCAAATATGGCCAAACTTTGTCGCCCACATGGAACTTCTATGGCACCCAATGCTAATCTTGTCGCTTCTTGTATTTAGAATTGGCTTTGTCCAATATGTCATGGCCCTACTAGCAGATGTGTTGGATGCACTCAGTGAAGTTGTTAGCCCTATCAGCTTCTGTCTAGACATGGGCCGAAGCTGCAAATGGTATGGCCACATCAATGGGACATAGTGGCTGAATCCCAACCCCACCTGAAAGGAGTTGTGGCCAGTTGAGCTATGGAGAGCTCTATTGTAGTTGTGCTAGAAATAGGGGAGGCTTTTGTCCCATGTGCATGGATGCTTCGAGTTGTACATGTGCAAAATGTGTACGATCATCCTATTGATGAATTTTGTTTGGCAATCAATTTGGGGGTGGAAACTTGTGGAATTAGTGAGCTTGGTATCCAACATCGACCAGAGACTTGTAAAAAATGTACGTGTTATAGACATTTTTGGGCACTTTAACCCCAATCATAAATGTCCATAAATTGAGGGCTCCTAATTCCATAAAAGTGTTGCTTCGCTGCCTAAAGGAACAAGGTCAGCTGATTACATCATCTCCCAGAAGTTCTCCACTAAAAACTGCTCATAAATGGTCAAAACTAGACCATACTGAAAACCCAGTGTAGAGGGTGCGATGCATATCACTTTCCCAGTGTACAAGGTGTGATGCATACAGAATTGCTCCTTTGTAGGTGCGATGGTCGAGAATGGACAAATGGCAGGGACAAAATGCGAGGTGGAAGATCATGGAATCTTCCAAAAGCTTCCCCTTTGACACTTGCCTCTCTGTTTTCGACCAGGGATGAGTAAGATATCATCATTCTCCAAGTGGAAGCAGGAACTATCAGAGAGAGGACACTAATCAAGATCCCAGAAGATGACTCACCCCCTATAATCATCTATATATGGATCCCTCATCACAGAGATCCAGAGGCTGGAATTTTGTATCTTATAGAGAAGTGTTGTTGGTTTTCTGGTGTACATTCATAGTGTTGAGTGATCTAAGCTTTACTTGAGGTGAAGAAGGGCTTTCTAGCTGGAGGATGATGCTGGGTCAGAACATATGGTTGTAATCCTCTTGCTACTTTTCATCTTAATAAAGTTCCAAGTTTTCCTCCATATTCTTGTGTATTTGTTTATATATGCATTTGTATGGTTAACACACATCTGGTCTTGTGTTATTTATGAATATAGATTTTTGTTCTTTAATAGTAGTATGTTGCTGTGATTCCATAGGTGCTCTTTGAAGCTGGGCAGACGAAGAAGAAGCGGCAAATCTCTATCAGGAAGGAGAGGAAATCAAGCACAAGACTGAGGTTGGTCTCCTTGGTTCTCCTCTTATCTATTTTCATAAAGGAAAGTGAAAATAGACTTTACTTGTTTGTGTCTAAGATAGCTACCAGTCTTAGTGGGAATAGCAACATCCGAGTGGACACTATTCCTGGTAACAAAATGGTGACTCCACTGGGGAGCAACTAGATTGTTTGTTAGCCTATCTATCTTTGTTTTTTTTATAAACTTACAGATGGAGCCTAAAGCCAAGCCAACTAGCCTTCGAATTGCATTTGATATACAAATGAAAAGTAGATCAATGTTGCTTCAGTCTATCTCTAGGTTTTGTTTATGAATTAAACAATCGATCTGCAAACAGTCTAATTTCCCTAAGTGGTAGCTCTAGTAACCTCCTTAGATCTACCCCTGTGATTTACATATACTGAACATCACTTACTCGGCCTAAATCCCTGAACTGAATTGCAAATTGTGAGTAAAAACGCGTTCAAAGTCTCGCACTGGTACCATCACACCCTACCTTCAAGGAAGTATGTATGCATCGAACTTCACGAGTGCAGTAGGTGCGCTGCATACTGAATTCACAGTGTGACAGGTTCGATGGTCAGGGAAGGTTAACTTTACCTTCAGACTTTGGTTTTTACTCACTGTTTTCAATCCTATTTAGGAGTTTGTTGTCTGTGGTCAGTGTGTCTTTGTGAAAACCCCCTTCTCTTACATCATTCCGCCTCCATAGTGCAAAGAAATGTAAGAGTTTTTATGTATTTTGCACCATTTTCAGTTCTCTTTTGCAAAAAAGTAGCATAGTCGAACTGTCGTTTCTTGATCTGAAAGTGTCGTAGCTGTCGTTTTCAGTCATAGAGGACAATCCCATTGTTTATGATAGTCGATTATACAGTTACTATTGCATATGATTTGAATTAGTACTTTTTAAAGTGTCGTAAAGCAATTTTCATTTCGAAATCGCAAAGTGTCTCTCTTACCTTCACTTCATTTTGAAAAGAAATTTGTTGAGTATTGTCGCTTTGAAAATAATTCAGATTTGCACATAGCTTTCTTATTATCATTCATACATTAAGAACGCTGAAAACAAATACATGCATGTGCATTCGCATTTTGACTGCTTGGTTTGATTTAGGACAGTGCATTTAGTGTGTGCTTTGTGCTCTTTGCTGAAGATTCTTAACTTTCTTTCCTTAGTAGCTAAGATTTCATTGCCTAAAGAATATTAAACATTTGTTTATCATCTTAGACTGCATTTTAGGAATTGTATACACATCATGCGGTGAACCTGAAAAGCAAATTTTTAAGTAAGATCAACTTAAAATAAATTTAATGAATCTAATCACGCTTTGGAACCTAACGCACAACATCTAGAGGTCTAGGCTAGAGACGTATTCCGGCATCGTAAAACCTGGTAATTGTTGTTTTCATTGTTGGTTGGGTGATTCCTCCACTCTAAGACGGCAAGTGCCAGTACGGACTTGTGCTCCCACGTACCATCGAGTATATTTTGGGAGACCACAATTGGCTACATCCTTTATCCTTAGGAAGCCGTGTTTGCCACCCTATCGATCGCAAGGCATTGAACACAACATTCGGGAAGATTGACTGCCATACCGTAAAAAGTATTCTGCAGTTTTACGATTGGTTTGGTAATCCTCTCTGCCTAGATCTCCAGAGAAGTCCA
>APFE030652808.1:979-33292 GCA_000404065.3 Pinus taeda
GCACCTCCCATTGGAATGGAAAGCATTGGGCTAGTCAATACATATTCTCCCATGGATAGCTTGATATTATGGAACTTTCCAGAGCAATTTATTGCTCTTCCATTTGCAACCATCACTTGACACTCTGGTGCTGGATATAAGAAGCAATTCAATTCCTTTGCTACCTTACAATGAATAAAATTGTGAGTACTTCCTGAATCAATCAACACTATTACCTTTTTCTTCTTGATTTGTCCTTCTATCTTGATGGTTTGAGGAGTGGTAATTCCCGCCAATGCATTACATGATATGGTCAGATTCATTTCTTCTTCATCTAGGCTTTGTTCCTGGGGTATATCCTCTTCTTTTGACCTTTCTTGCTCCTTTTCTTCTTCCTCTTCACAATCTATGTAGAATAATTTATTCTCAGCAACTTATGACCTTTAGTGTATTTGCTATCACAAATGTAACAAAGCCCTTTTGCTCTTTTTGCTTCCAATTGTTGTGGTGTCAACCTTATAAGTTGTGGAAGACTAGCAGCGACAACACTTCCATCTTTATAGTTGTGAGTGGTATGCTTCCTGGTTGACATAATTTTGCTTTCCATTTTTCTTGCTAACCTGAATGCCTTCTCTAATGAAATCAGGTTCCCAAAGGTGAACATCATGTTGTATATTATCCTTTAAAGACCCTATGAACACATCAATCCTATGCTCCTCTGGAATATCTTTTACCCTTATGTTCAATTTTGGAACTCCTCAATGTGCTCCATTATTGAACCTTTTGTTTGAGACTTATCAATTGGCTAAAAAAAGTGTTGCTTTTTGTATCCTCATAATGTGCTATCAATTCTTCCGTAAAAATTGCCCAAGTGATAAATTGTTTATGAGAGCAAAGCCATTGATACCATACAAACTGATTTGGTTGCAAATATAAAGTTTCCATACGTACCTTTTGTGTGTTTTGCACATTATTGAGATCGAAGAATTCCTCCATCTGTAATATCCATGTGGCAGGATCCTTGCCATCAAACTTCCTCATATCGATTGTTGGAATATGGTGAGTCTTGGATCCAACATTAGCGTCTATGTAATCATGATTAACATTTCTTTTATTCTCATCATGAGTTTCCTTTAGTACCCTTTCACCCTTAGTGCCCATTTCTTGTAGCAATTTATTCATATTTATCTTCAATTCGTCCATGTCTGTCTTCAGATCTATCTTCAAATCATCCATCTTAGCTTCCATGTCAATCATCTTAGCTTCTACGCCTTTCTTTAAATAGTCCATATTAGCTTCTACACCTTTCTTTAAACCATCCATCTTAGCTTCTACATCTTTCTTTAAACCATCCATCTTAGGTTCTGTTCCTTTTTGTGTAAGGGATAGTTGTTGCACTTGGTCTTGTAATTTTAATATATCATGTTGCATTTCTTCCTCTTCTTCATGAGTGATGCTAGAGCTTTCAGGTTCCTTACCAGGTGTTTGAATTTTCTTTCCTCAGTGCATCAGTTACCGATAATAATGCTCTACTATGCCCTTTGAATTCCTTCAAAATAAATTTTCAAACCAAGCTTAAGCAAAAATTTAAGAAAATCTACACACCTTTTTTCACTTTGTAGCAGCTCGATATTGCCTCTGATGTATCTCTGTACTTTCTAATCATCTAGTTCTGAATTTGTGATCTGTAGTAGCCCTCTATGTCCTCTTTCCAATGCCACAACTATGACCCAAATTGGATTCTCCAAGGAAGAGTTATGTGAAATCTCCCACAATGACTTGATTATAGACTAGTTCTGTAGAGCAAACTTGTACGACGTGCCACGAGTCACTTTTTCGCCCTTTGGATCTGAAAAATTCATATAAGAAACTAAAATTTGTCCTCTTTCTGTACCATTTTACTAAATTTCAATCCGATCCCTATAGCGAAAGTTATGACGATTTTCCCCAGGTTACCTGTTTGGAATGTAATTCAGGAGTCTGCAAAAAGACCAACTTTCTCAAATCATATCTCCGAAAATATAGCGCGAAAAGCTCTGAAAGTTGGAACCAAGCTTCAGAGTGATTTATTCTCAAATGGGTTAATTTTTCTACTTCTGAAACATCACAAAAAAAACGTTATAGCGAAAATGCCACAATGACCTGTTTGGAGCAGCGAAACCCTAGAATCCAAAGCTCTGATACCAAATGTTATGAAACCAGCTCAAGAAAAGATAGAAAAGATAGATCAACGCCTTAGAATCAGCCTCTTCTAGGGGGAAACCTCCTTTACATTACATAAATGAACAATTCTTTGATGATTCAAATGACAAAACCTCCTTTCTATATATAGGAGTCTAAGGAGTCACAATATAATCTAGCCGACCTAACAATAATAATATAAAGCCACAAAAATAACAATAGATGGATTCTATGGGGTACAGTAATGACAATATGGGGGCAATAGGGGCACAACAATATTAATAAGGGGTATAACTACAATAGTAATGTGGTAATCACTAGTATTATAGGGACCCAACAAGCATAGTCGAACTTTCGTTTCTTAATCTGAAAGTGTCGTAAGTGTCGTTTTCAGTCATAGAAGACAATCCCATTGTTCTTGATAGTCGATTATACTATTACTCTTGTATATGATTTGAATTAGTAGTTTTTAAAGTGTCGAAAAACAGTTTTCATTTCGAAATCGCAAAGTGTCGCCCTTATCTTCACTTCATTTTGAAAAGAAATTTGTTAAGTATTGTCGCTTTGAAAATAATTCAGATTTGCACTTAGCTTTCTTATCATCATTCATACATTAAGGAGGCTGAAAACAAATACATGCATGTGAATTTGCATTTAGGCTGCTTGGTTTGATTTAGGACAATGCATTTAGTGTGTGCTCTGTGCTCTTTGTTGAAAGACTCTCAACTTTCTTTCCTTAGTTGCTAGGATTTTCATTGCCAAAAGAAGAATAAACAGTTGTTTATCATCTTAGATTGCATTTTAGGAATTGTATACACATCACACAGTGAACCTGAAAGGCAAATTTTTAAACAAGATCAACTATAAAATAAATTTAATGAATCTAAAAACGCTTTGGAACCTAACGCATAACATCTAGAAGTCTAGGCTAGAGACGTATTCCAGCGTCATAAAACCCGGTAACTGTTATTTTCATTGTTGGTTGGGTGATTCCTCCACTTTGAGATGACAAGTGCCAGTACGGACTTCTGCTCCCACGTACCGTCGAGTATATATTGGGAGACCACAATAGGCTGCATCCTTTATCCTTAGGAAGCTGTGTCTGCCGCCCTATCGATCGCAATGCACTGAACACAACATTCGGGAAGATTGATTGCCGTACTGTAAAAAGTATTCTGCAGTTTTGCGATTGGTTTGGTAATCCCCTTTGCCTAGATTTCCAGAGAAGTCTATTTTGCTCCTTTTCAGACTCCTTAAAAGAAAAGGTCCATCTGAGCACTTGTCACTTCAGGCTCATTAAAAACCAAAGGCAACTAGAGTCATCTTTTGTTTTTTATCGACTCTTAAAAATTGAAAAAACAAGTTGTGTCAAAGTGCTAAAATTCATTTAAATCAAAAAAAAATTCCCCTTTTATTTTGAGTTGATCAAGTAATCCGCAATCGTGGAAGAAATTCAATCAAAACCTGTCGTTCACGGAGATTTACGAGTCAACCGTCGTTGACTCCGGAAGCGAAACCATTCCAGACAAAGCAAACTCGTTTGACTGGATCAAAGTCCCCTAGGTTGGTTAGAGCAAGTACTCTGACATCCTCAGAGACTCCGATTACTCCGAAAATTTCTCGTATCCCTGCCTCTACAGGAGAAATTCCATACCAATAAAAGGACATTACAACTGATCCTAGTGTGACGGTAAACACTTCTATTCCTAAACCGGCTCCATCTACATCTGATTCAGAAGGTGTTACTCACCAAGTGTTTGTTGCTACAGAACTTATATCTTCTTCGGCACCAGAAATATTTTACAGACCTGACGGTCTGCCTCTTCCTCCTGGATTGATTTCCATAGAAGAGATTGTGGAAGATCCTCCATCTAACACTCCAACACAACTTGGAGCTGGGATCACCCTGTATACTTTTTCATTAGAAGATATTCTCCCACCATCAGAAGTTCCTGAAGAATCGCTAAGGAATCTTTTGGATAGTATTAATATGTCTGAAAAACCGTTGACATCAAGGACTGTGTTACCCAACACAACAGTACCAGAAATTCCTGCTGCTACTCCGACAATGTTCGCCGGCGTGCCATTTTTCCCAACTAGCTCTCAATCGCTGGATGGAATCCATCCAGGGGTTGTTTCGACAGTATGGACTGTTCTCATTTGTTCGTCCGGAATTGTATCTGGAATCTCTTACGTTGAGTCTCGACAAATTGATCCTTCACAGTGTCAATTTGGGAAAACCAGTCCCCAAAGACAAATCATTCCTTTGAGTACTAGATTACCGTCGTATGGAGGGTCGTATACCCTTTCATTGCCTTCTTCGAAAGGTCAACCATGCAAGAGTTCACAACAAAATTTAGGTTATGTTGGAATTACAACTAGCAGTTGGGTGCCAATCCTGCCTCAACAACCAAGAGTTGTATGCTCAATGCAACAAAGTTTACCTATGACAAATATCACCACTACGCCGGCTATTGTGGTAGTATCGCAAGTACAAGCATTTCCAGTTGTATGCCAACCTCAAGTTTCTCAGGTTATAATGCAATAACCTCTTGTACCTACGACACGACCACAATCACCAACTAGTGGAATGACATAGGTTCAAACGGGGAACACCACCCCCCATCTTGGTCAAACAGTCAGTACTGGACAACAACCCATGACTTCACAACCATGGCTGGTGCAATACCAACAACCGCAATTTGTACAAGCAATTTTTTTGCTGAAGCAAGAGACAATCCTTCTATTGACTAAAGAAAGAAAATAAATTACATAAGTTACAGCAATTGCTCAAAAGCGTAAACCCCCACAAGGATGAGGGAGAAAAAAACATTGTGCCCTAAACCCACTTTTTTAAAAGAGCCAGATAGTCCTTAAACAAAAAGTACGAAGCAGTGGCCCACGAAAACCCCCTGAACTACTCGACCAATTAAGTCCGTCAATATTCCCCTTCTAAACCGACAATAGGTATACATATCACATAGCTTAGAAGAAAGATGTATACTATGTGATGAGGGTGGTATTCCTTCCTCGGTCCCCACCATGTGTCACGCACTGAATGGCATCACTAGCTTTTCCTTAAGACCACCAATGGGTTTAAGGGCGCCCGATAAAGGTGGTAAACCATTAGTCATTTTTACCTTTCGGTCCCACAAACCTACACAACCATCGGTGGCCACTGATATTTCCCTTCCTGTCCTCACGGCCCCAAGCAATATCACTCATCTCATAAGCATGAGGAATACCGCATGATAAGGGCGGTATACATTCTTCTTCCCTAGCCATGCGTCGATTGCTGAGGGGCATCACATGCAATCCGTGAAAACCGCTTCCTAGTAAAAGGGCGCCTGATGCAGGTGGTAAATCTCGGGTAGTTTATGACTCCGGTTCACAACTCTCCTGCTCCTCAAAGTTCTTCCCAAGGAAGCTGTGCCCTGAAGGGTCACCTTTTGTCGATCTTCACAGTAGCTTATTTTCTGGGAGCTTTCCTTTTGTGTAGAGAGCTTTTGGCCCTATGACTTCCTCCGTCCAGACTTCCAATAGCACCAAGGCTAATGTAGATTGAGCTGAAATCCGAAGCAATCCTAAAGTGCTCCTCCACTGAGAATCTGTCTAAAGTGCACTTATTTCTCATTTGCATAAAGTGAAATGTTGTCTCTCGGTTTGTTTTGATAGTGTTGTCTATCTATGTCTGCCCAAGATGAGCATTCATCTCTCACTTTTTCATCTGTTAGCTCCTCCCACCAGCAACACCTGTCAGTAAGATTGCTTCGAATTACTTCATTGGCTAGCCATTCCACCACTTTGTTGGCTTCCCTGCGAACATGCACAAACCTGAGTGTTTTTAGAAATATTAGGTGTGATTGAATTCTTTGGTAGACTTACAGAAGCTGCCAGTGACTTGAGATTTTCTTTGGAGCTACTCCATTGCTTATCCATTTGATTGAATTAATTACAAATTCTGAGTTAGCCTTAGTGATGACATTATGAATGTTATGCTTGAACAATATTTCCAAGCAAAGCTCCATCACCATGAGATCAATCATATTGTTGGTTTCCTTCCCTAGATAAGTATTGAAAATGACCTGTATGTTTCCCTCCTCATCTCTCAATATCCCTCCATAACCTGCTTCTCCAGGATTTCCTTTAGAGGCTCCATCTATGTTAAATTTTAAAAAACCTTGAGAAGGGGGCTGCCAGAGAGTCTTTCCTTCTGAGGTATTCCTGTTGATCTGCAGAGGACATTGAGGGGGATGATCCTGAAGCTCCAACTTTTCCAAGATTCTAGCCTCTATGTGTCCTATGGGTTTTCCTGAAGAAACCCCCCCCAGGATGTGAACAGTCTCCTTGAGTTGCTTAAGGATTAGCTTAATGATGTTGCTCACTAGGCTCATCTTATCTTTGAAAGTCCTGTTATTGCACTCCTTCCGAACATTCCAGATTACAAACCCTGGGATCAACACCCAGGTGGAGTTTATTGTCTCATTATCCGATAATTTTTTCCGCCAATTCTTCAGTGTAGCAATGATGTCATTTACATGTTTGTCTGCCTGCTCGAAGACATCTCCAACCCAGTTCCAAAGTGTTGAAGTAAATGAGCATCTATTCAGGAGATGATTAGTGGTTTCTTCCTATTGACCACGTAGATGACATCTTGAGGGGCAAACAAAGCCTCTTTTCATTAGGTTGTCCCATGTCATAATCTTGCCCTGTTGCACCAGCCACTTGAACAGTTTGACTTTCATCTAATGAGGATTATCCCATAGTTATTTCCATGTCTTATTATTGTTTGTAAAGTTAAGCCTTGTGTCTATTCTTTTGGCTTCCTTAAGGGTGAATAGGCCTGCCTTATTCTTTCCCCATCTTAATTGATCGTCCAAGGTTGAGGTTAATATTTGTCTCTTTTCCAAAAGACCATTAAGGGCTATAGCTTGAGTCTTCATAATACCCATTTCACTGTAATCTGGAAGTTTCCATATTCACCATTTCCTGTTGTTACTTGATTGATCCCAATAGTCACTTACCCTCCTTAATCCTTTGGTGATGGTGTCTGTGTGAATGGTTGCTAATTCTTCACAACGGAGATTATCCTCCTGCTGCCAATTACCCTCCACGAACAAGGCCAGATTTCCATTTCTGATCTCCCAGAAACTATGTTTTTGGACTAGGGCCTTGTTATCCCAAGCTCTATTCCAAATTGGTGAACCTTTTACTTGTCCTGTCATTATTATGAGGTTCTTCTCCTACCAATCCCTTGCATACTTTTGCTTCCATAGTTTAGCCCAGGGGGCTTCTATTTCCTTTAGCCATCTCCACCAGAATTTGGCTCCTAGAACTCTGTTGAGAATTCCTGGGTCATGAAGACCTAAGCCTCCATGGGATTTTGGTTTGCATACTCTATCCCATGCCACTAGGTCCCATTTCTTCTTTTCTTCACCTTTTTCCCAGAGGAAATCTCTCTGAGTGTTTCTTATTTTAGTAATTACTACAGTTGGTGCTAGAATAGATGATAGCATATAGATAGGGATGGTTTGGAGGATAGCCTTAGTTAGAATTAGCCTCCCTAATCAAAGGGTCCATCGTGTGTTCATTCTGTCCCTGTGTGAACTCCATGCTAGTCTATTTTTATTTCCCCCTTGCTACCTGATTCTCTGTGCACTTTTGATCATCTCCATCTACTTATTTTTCTCCTAAGATCTCGAAACTATTGTGACTTCTTGTTTTATTCTCATTCTCAGTAGGATCCTTTTGTGTCTTCCTTCCCTCTCCTTTTCCTTTTCCTCCTACTTTGGTGAAACCTATCTGATCTTTCCCTTTGCTGGTGTTTAGGCGTTCCTCCCCTTTATTAAGAGGACAGTCTCTAGATAGGTGCCCATGCTCATGAAATTTGTGACATCTGAACGGGATATGCTCATAGTCAACTGTTTGAACCCATTCTTCATCATAGACTTCTAGAATGACCTCATCTGAAAGGGCTCCTGATAGGTCCATCTCCACACATATACAGGCATATGAGGTATATTTTCCTCATAGGGTTGCCTTAGAAATTTAAGAAATGACCTAATTTATTTCCTATAGCTTTTAAAGGCTCTGGAAACCAGTAATCTAAAGGTAAGGAGTAGAGTCTAATCCATACCGATACTGAAGTGAAGGTTTCTCATTCTGGCACAAAGTTCATTGTCCAAGGCTGCATATAGAGACCAACAGCTGCAAAGAAGTATGGTGCTCCTTCAAAAATCTTGTCTCTGTCCTCCATGCTCATGAACACCACTGTAAAAAAAACTTTGGATCCTAGATGTATATTTAACTCTCCCTTTGGTTTCCAGTTGTATTTTATCCAAGTGTACAACGCTTTCTCTGACAGCTAGGTTTCCATAAACTTGCATATAATGGCTTAGTTAGCCATGTGATCCCTGTGCTCTTACAGAGCTGGATCATTCAATAAAACCCGTTGTTTACTTATGGTCTTGGGTTTACAGGGCCCCTTCTTGGTTTTATTCTCTATTCCCTAACCTCTGTCTTCCGCTTTCTCCTCATGTCAGCCTTCCTTATGGGTAACTTGTTCTGCATGGGTTTTTCTACCTTCTACCTTCTGATTATCAGTGTTTTTTGTCTTGTCCTCCAAAGAATGTGGAGGCTTGTTCTTATTCCCTACTCTTCCTCTATTTGAAACCACATTGCTATAGGAGGGAGTGGAGCTCCCTCCTCCTTGTGCCTCCATGGTTACCTGTTACCCTCTGTCACTCTATTTGTTGAACCCTAGAACCTCAATCGCCTCTACAAAAATAAATTTGTAGATTATTATTAATAGTGTATGCATGGGAATTAAATTATGTAGAAAATAGAGAACAATGAAATAAAATCTCATACACACATTTCACACAAGATAGGACCTAGAAACCCTTTCAAGAGAAAAACCTAGCTAGAAGGTTAGGTCACTATGGTCTCTTTCTTTAAATAGAAAATGTTTGTGAGTACAAAGAAGTATCGCATGTGTCTTGTGGACTACTACAATTCACAAATCCTCTATATATGCTCTATCTCATATCTATATCGATTATTATTTTTGAGTTATGGAACAAATGCACTTGAAAGAATGGAACCCTTTTTCCTCCTAGTGGCTCGATTATAACATAGGGTGATAGCCTACTAGTGGTTAGGTTTGACAACCTCGACCTTTAACTAGAGTTACAATATAGACTCTTCTAGAGTCTTCTTCCTAATAATCACATAGCTAGCCCTTTTTCATGAATAATGGAGGTTGATGTGGCATCTTCTTGAATTATGTTGGTGAAAAAATGAAAGTCAACTTCTGAGTGGCATAAACAAACTTCGATTGACATGATTATTGCATTGTTGGTAAGGTCTTTGTGTGTAGAATACGAAAAAAATGATGCAGTGCTCAAGAAACAAATTTTTACCCCCCAAAAAATGTATTTTGATGCCTCAAAATGCTCCTAGTAGGTTTTAGACCCCAATCAAATTGGATCTCATTGGTAAAAAGGTACCTATGAGCTTATTCCTCCACTTTTTCCACTTCGAAATAATTGATATGGATGAAAAAAATTATAATGATCTAATTCAAATCCGTAGGACAAAGAATTATTTTGTATCTGAGAATCTTTCATGATTTGAGTGTGAAAATTATATGAAAGAAGGATTTAGAGGGATGTGAAAGTTGGTGTTAACACAATAGGGAGTTGGATATTCCTTAAGGTTGGTGCCTAAGAAATCAACAAGTTAGTGCTTGTAGACAGAGAGAAGGTTGCAGCCTCTAGTGGGTTGTAGCCTAGACAAATAAAATGAAGTAACATGAAGTTACAACTTTATTTTTCATCGTGAAGTTACAACCTTATTGGTGGTTTTCCTAGTTCGGTTTACACATTATGTATTATATATTGTTTATGAGTTTGGTGTGTTTCTATTCATTATTGTTTTTCTAAGTATTTGGATGTTCAATGAATAGTTTTGAAATTGTCAAAATATTTGTTCACCCCTCCTCTTAGTATTTTCCTGGTTTTTAACAAGTCATACCATTAGGATGAGTTGAATACCTTGGGGCATGGGGTTACCTAACTTATGGACATTGCCTCCCCCTTCATTGGAGAATATATTATGTACTTTGAGGGTCATCTTATGGGAACTCTTTTTGGTGTTTGCAATGTTATTGATAGCTATTGTGCCAAAGATCTACATTGTATCATTTCTAGTCTTGTATGCCATGAGTCTACAATATGTTGTGTCGGTGGCCATGCTCTATTCTCTCAATATCGAGTATGGTTATGCTTTCCCCAATTATATCATTGTATTTGTATTGGTTTCATACTAATGTATTTGATTTCAATTATGCTTCAATGTTAATGGGTATTGCAAAGTGTTGGATTTGGTAGATTGTTATGTGTATCTAGATCTTTAGTGAAGTAAAATGACGAGAAAAAATATCTAAATGAATTTCATGTTGGCTACAATAAACATTTTCTTATCTTAATAGAAGATGTGCCTTACTCTTCCCCTTTTCTATTTCCGTATTTTCCTGCATGTGTGTGGGTTTGATTAACTGTAATCCTTATTGTTTGGATAAGCCCTAGGAAAGATTGTTGATGTAAAGTAATAGACTTCTATAGGTGAAATATCTATACAAACACTTAAGTGCAATGGAGAAGTGATTCTCATGAAGAACCAATTATAACATGGATGGAGAAGGATTTCCATAAAATATGGAAGTTGAGAAAATGGTGGATATGGGTAATCCATTCATTGTTTTCTGATGTTCTTTCTCATTTCCATTAAGCTTTCAATGTTGACCAGTGTTTCTCTAATTTTGTTTGTGCCTTAGCTAGCATTTACTTCTCTTGGTCACATTTTATATTTTTTAGTAATTTTTTCCCTTATCTTTTCCCTTTCCAAACCCCCAAGAACATTTGCCATCCCATCAATCAATGTATGCACAAGTCCCATAAAATTATCAGGTTTCATACATGGTTCCATTAGCAATGTCATATAACCTATAGGGCACACTTTCTAGTTAGGTTAGGTAGGTATGTTTTCCCTTCTTTTTCACCTCTAGCATTTTTTTTTAATATTTCTAGATTTTAGTTTTATTTTCCATTTGCTATCCTAGTAGAATTTTAAGGAGAAGCAAACTATTAACTCCACGACCCAATTTTTTACTACATATGACAATTGATTAAGGTGTTTTTCTACTCACCCTAGAGTCTAGTTCTTTGAACCTCACATGGAAGAGTTATCCCATGGATGAAGCCAATCGTTATCACCTAAAAAGGTTAATTTCCCAATACTAATTGTAATACTGCTTGTGTAGGCCCTTGTTTTTGTAATGATTGTAAATATTAAAATAATTTTATATTAAGATGGCCTAAAGAGAGGGATTATAGATCCATGATATCAGGGGAAAACAATGAGTGGTGTGGTTGACACCATCTAACAACTGGCTCGCAATGATGGCCATAGGAGATGCTCATGTTTCCCACTTCATAACATGAAGGGGAGGGGAAGCGAAGAGCGTTATTTACCTGCTTGAGAAGAGGAGGTGAGTGGAGTAGTTTTGGATGCAACCATATGTTCCTCTTCATGTCTAGTCTCATCCTCTACATGCTTTAGAGTTGAAATAAGAAACATTATAATTTATACACCATTTTCAATTAAATATTTTTGATTGTAATCCATACTACATTTTTGATAACACATGAAATACCTCCAATACCGAGTTGCACACCACCTTCATTAGGTGGCACTGCACCATTAGTAAGTTGTGTTTCTTCATTTTTTTTCCTACTTAAAACAAACAAACAAACAAACAAACACATTAATTTATGGTCAAAAATAATAATCAATATATTCTGCATGTAATAAATTATAAATAACCTTCATTGATTTTATTTACCTATGTGTCAATTTGAGTGTCAGAAGGTTGTGTTTTCTTGAAGCTCTTTCTACATTCAACAACAACTTGGTATCAGTGCTTCAAAGTAATATTGAGGTCGTCCATTGTTGGACATTCTTTGAATTCCAACCTTTGGAATTTTGCATAAGAATATGAATTTTTCTTATTTTATGCAATTAAATTAAAATTGTAAACAATTTATTATTTGGGTGCATTAATTGGTTTCTTTATGCTTACAATTCATATGGACAGTTTGAAGAAACCACCTAGGTCAAGTTTTGTTGCTCGTGATTTTCTATTATGGCCATTGTGGCTTTGCTTTGTCGCAATGATGACAAAGCATCAAAATTACATTATTAGAAGTGCCACATACTTTCTTGATCTGGTTGGTGTGTTTCCTTCTTTTCGTAGCACCTTGTCCTTTACATCTTACATGAAGGCCCTCCACTCTATGTTTGGAATCATTCAAGGATTCTCATACTTAATTTTATTTTGCATATGAACCCTATAGTGGTCCCACAAGTATTTAAAATATGTGCCTTCTTTTCTAGTGACTATGGATTTATTAACGGAACTGCCACTAAACATGCCAACCAACTTGTTAATGAGTTCCTCTTTTAAATTGGAAATTTGGAAATTCCGTCTTGTACATATGGTGGGCCCAAATATATCCAAATTTATTCCATTTAAGTGTTTATATAATATATCATTTCCTACAAAATGATATTACCATTAGTTAAAATAATCACACATTATACATAAATTTCAATTAGATTGTACATAATAATGAAAACACTTCTTAGATACCTAGAATCTTTTATATTTTCATAAGGATGAGCTCATCGTCTAGCAAAAAGGTAATTGGTTGTTCTTATGTTAGGGACATGGGAACATCCAGGAAGGCATGCTTCAAGATTTTCAATGTCACGTTCTACATCCACATCATCGCATGCACAATTTGACATGTGTTGGCCAGGGGGTGTAGGACTGACATCGACCCTGGGGTGTGTACTGGTCAGAGTGAATGGTGTGCCACTCATAGGTAGATATTGTTGTTGTGCAGGTTTAGAAAAAATGCTTCTACCAACACCACCATCCATATACATATCCCTCGAAACAAAATCATCCAAAATATCTTGTAAAAAATAAAGATATTTTTATAAACAACTTGTAAGAGTATAAAAATTAAAATATTAAATAAATAATGTGTCTATGGTTGAATTTTCACCAAATAAAGTAACTTGGTGTTTTATTTACTCATAATATTCCTTACTGTTTTCATTGGGTTGGTGGAGGAAAAACATTCTTCTTCAGTAAGCTCTTCCTCAATAGGATCTATGGAATGCTCTAAGGTTGGTGCCTTCTCCCTACCACCCTGGGACAATGGTGTTGCCAATAATGCAATATCATCTTATTGTTCATAAAAGTGCATACATAATTAAAAAATAATAGAACTTGGAAATGTAGCCTGATATGGTTGTAGCATACCATGAGATATGACTTCCCTTGAAATAGTGATCCTCTTCAAATTTAATGCATCCCTTCCACGAGAACTCAGTCCCTACATTTGCATATGATTTTGATAAGTGAAGTTATATAGCTCTTCATGGAAAATTTTGCCTTTACATTAAACCCAATTTAAGGATCAAGTATAAATATAATGCATGTATTTCTCACATGTTCACTGCACTAAATCTCATCGTAGGGAAATGCAATATAGATTTTCCATATCAAAGAGAGTTAATACATAGATTAAATATGAATATGAAAGAAAATCCCTCATGGACTGATTATTTGTTACAAAGAATAATATATTTATTTTGTCTTACTTAGAAAAAAAAGTTGCAACACATTTGTGATTAGTCCAATATCCAAAATTTAGAACATATATACATAAAAGCTAGATAAAAGTGAAATATTTCTCTTAAATAAATAAATAAAATTCATATTGATGAATACCAAGAAGAATTTTTTACATAAGAAATATTCAAAGGTTTTAGGATGTATATTTCTCTTCTCATTTATGAGATAACATGATATTAAGACTATAAAATGCCCACACTTAATTTTGATGACGTTCACAATTTACTAAAAAATATGCTTGATGGAAGTATAATAGCATTAAAATATCTCGTACTACAAAAGGTTAGTATACCTTGTAGTTTAACATTTGATGGTGGGTCAAGTAAAGAATAATTTGGCTAGGAAGTTCTTCTTCATAACACACCACCTGGGAATCTCCATTCCATTAACTCAGATAAAGATGACATGTTGAGTAATGAACATAATATAATCCAAGGGGATCATAATAAGCTACAATTTCTACCACTGTTATAAGGGACTCCTATCTCATAACTTTGTACTCTTGTATTTTTGTTAAAATAATTGGTTGTGAACCTCAAAAAATTTCATATCTTGCATGGAAAGAGTTGGTTATGAACCTTGGTAATCAATATATTCTCTATGAAAGCATCCATACATCTGGAATTATGTGTATTGCAAGCTTCACATGAATCATTGGCACTTTAATACTTATTGTTGGTCACTAAAAGGTTCTTATTTTCCTTCATATCAACCTAATATTTGTTAATTCTAACATTTGGAGAGCTATATATATGTTTGAGATCAAGGTTAAAATTTTCAAGATCTCGCTTCATGTTGGTTTTAATCCTTTTATGATTGGTTTTGAGTCTACGATAAAATCCCTGAAGCTCCTAGACCAGAATTTTCCGTTCCTCCCCCTCCTAAATCAAACAAAGACTCTCATGTCGGCGATGGCGTGATAGGTACGAAAAGCACTAAAACCATAAAGGCTATGTCGAAAAAGGCCTGCACGGTTTCGAGTCAAAACGCAAATGAGGAACTTCTAGCCTCGAAAGTAAATGTCGTGTCGACAGACAAAGGCAAAGAACCCAAGCAACTGGGAGGCAAGAAGAAAAAACAAGGGAAGAAGAAGAACCAGGAGGACTCATCTCCTAAAAAATCTTCTACAAACCCTTCTGGGGATAAGAAACCAAAAATTCCATGCCATATATGTGACGAGGATCACTGGACCATAGAGTGTCCATATAAAGATGAACTCAAAAAATTCTTCAAAAGTTCAAAAACCTCGGCTGTATTGACTGATCTGTTTCCAAACCCAGGAACAAATCTGGTTGCTAACGAAAATGCTTCCCCGTCCCAAGTGCTAATGTTGTCATTTTCAAGCAACTGAATGATGTTCTCATATCGACAAGGAATAAAGATTACGGGAATCCACAGATGTTGAAAAACAAGGATAATGATCAACCTAGTAGTTCAACAACAACTTCGACCAAAGTTGTGCCACCAATCATTCCTGAATTAACGTTAAAACCACCAAAGGGAGTAGTACACAAATCGACGTTTAATCCTCGTGCCAGAGCAGCACAACACTATAATATAGTGGAGGATTTAGCCCAATCTCCCTCGATGATGTCGACTCTTGAGGTACTGCAAAATTGCCCCTCCCAAAAGCAGGCTTTATTATCAAGAATAGGTGGGATTGACCCAACAGATTCCAATCTTGTATCTTTTAATCACAAAGGATACGACCCTCAGTTACTAGCTCAACTAGCTTTCCTCATTCAAGTGAAAGCCCTCAACAAAAATATTCATAGAACAATTATTGATGAGGGGGCATCCACATGTATCATGTTGATGAGTTGCTGGAAAACTCTAGGGTCTCCATCCTTGTCGCGATCATCGACGACATTGAAAGCATTTGATGGACAAACATACACCCCGTATGGGATATTAAGTAACTTGCAAGTCGAACTGGGGGGAAAACAGTAGAAATCGATGTTGAAGTCATCGACGGAAACCTCGATTACAACATCCTACTGGAAAGACCCTGGATATATGCCATGGCCGTCGTTGTGTCGACCTACTTTAGGAAAATTGCATTTCCTTCCCAAGGAGGAATTACAATCATCAACGAACAAATGTTTCTACCCAACAGTTCGTAAGTTACAAGAAGCATTCCAATGATCCATGGAAGCCCTAATGTGATTCACAATATCAGAGTAGGCCTAGTAAAATACCCCACATTAATGGGAACTTTTACCCTACTGCCTCCAACCAATTTGGTGGAAGTGGCTAATGTAGGAACCTGCAATATGATATCTTCTATTCAAAAGATGTCAGAAAATGATGTTAAAATGGATCATCTGTAGGTATTGCCTCTAACCCCACTAGAAATATTATAGCAATCAATGTTTTCAGGATGGGAGGCAAACCCGTATCAACGCTCATCAAGCATTTGGATAGATAGGTCTAAGGAATATGGCACCCCTTCAGATCCTTGGTCGCTAGTACACTCTATAGACGAAGGAATCATTCAATCGATGATGATTGATGGGGCACCATGGGAATATTACCACCATCGTTCCCATCTTCTGAACTGGAAAGAAGATAATTCCAACAACCTAGACCATCCTTCAGTATTTGACTTTCTAACAAATACTGTAAATACGGTGGATCCCGAGAGAAACCTATCCAATATTGAAGAGACTACTGCCATAAATATCTTAACCAAAATAGATGTTGTAGAGAATATTCATGTCGGCAAATCTTGTTCTTCTTTAGAACTGGAAGTATATAGCTCTCTCTTTCACGAGTTTAGAGATGTCTTTGCTTGGTCATATAATGAAATGCCAGGTATTGACTCGAGCATAGTTGAACATGAAATTAAGATGTATCCAGATGTCAAACCAGTACGACAATGGCTACGGTAGGTGCACCCCAAGAAAGTCGTTGCCATCAAGGCGGAAGTTAAAAAATCCTCCATGCTGGTTTTATTTACCCGGTTCCTCTGACTGATTGGGAATCAAATATTGTTCCTGTGATGAAGAAACAAGGAACGATTAGAGTGTGCGTCGATTACAGGGATGTAAATCAAGCTTGTCCGAAAGACAACTACCCTACACCCTTTATTTACCAGATAATTGGCGAATGCGGTGGATATGAAATCTTTTCATTTATGGATGGATTTTCTGGGTATAATCAAATAAATACCTGCCCACAGGACCAGTGAAAGACTGCCTTTATTTGTCCGTGGGACACATTCACATATCGCAAGCTACCCTTTGGTTTAAAGAACGCAGGGGCAACTTTTCAGAGAGAAATGAACTATGCTTTCCATGACATCAAGAACATTGTTCAACCATATCTCGATGATCTTCCAGCTCATTCGTGAAAGCAGACTGATCATTCGCAACATTTGAGAGCGATATTTCTACGTTGCCGACACTACAAGATACGACTCAACCCGCACAAATGCGTGTTTTGTGTCAGTTCTGGTCGTTTAATTGGCTTCGTCGTCTCAAAGGATGGGATTCATCTCGACCCATGTAAGGTTTAGGCAATCATTGATTTGCCTCCACCTTCAAACTTGCTTTAGATTCAGAAACGCCAAGGGAAGAAAACTTCCTTAGGAGGTTCATTCCAAATTACGCCGAACTAGCTAAAGGTTATACTCGTCTATTGAAAAAAGAAGTACCCTTCGTTTGGGATCAGGTCGTGCAAGCTTCCTTTGATGCTTTAAAGCAATCTCTAATAAAAGCGTCATTAATGTATGCTCCTGATTATCAAAAAGACTTTAACTTGTATCTGGCTGCAGTAGATACGACCATAGCGATGGTTTTAGTTCAAAAGGATAATGGAATTGAACATCCTATATATTATTTAAGCTGAAAATTAAATGATACGGAAACGAAATACTCCTACATTGAAAATCTAGCTCTAGCAGTTGTTCAAGCGATACAGAGATTTCAACACTACGTCCTCTTCAGAAAAAATACCATTTTATCATATTGCAACCCCATGACTTATATATTGTCGTGATAGTTGCTGGGGGGCAAATATTCAAAATGGATAGCAATTTTACGAGAGTTTGATATGGAATTCAAAAAATCCAAATCAAAGAAAGCCCTGGTATTCGCGGAGTTACTATGTGATCTCCCATCATCATCCAACGATGCAACATCTGAAGAAGCAATCGTGGATGAAAATTTGTTCCTGATATCTTCAAGCAATATGTGGTACGGAGATATAATCATCTATCTCCAAACACAAACATATAGGTCTAATACCTCACGCTCCGAACAACGACGAATTCGATACCAAGTGAAAGACTACGTGATCGTCGGTGATACCCTTTACCGTTGCGGTATCGATATAGTTCTGCGGAGGTGCCTCACCCATGAGGAGGCCGAAAAAGTCCTGAATGATTGTCATTCAGGCGCATGTGGGGGCATCAATCTGGTTATGCTACGGCACAAAAATTTTTGCGAGCAGGATACTTCTGGCCAACAATGTTCAAAGATTGCATAACCGCAGTTAGAAGTTGCCATGCTTGCCAAATTTTCGATAGAAAAACCAGAAGACCACCCGCATCGCTGCAACCAGTAGTTGTTGTTGGGCCATTCGCAAAATGGGGCATAGATTTTATGACATGTAACCCCACCTCGGCCGGGGGGCATGGGTATATCATAGTCGTCGTAGACTATTTTACCAAATGGGCCAAGGCGATGCCTACATTAAACAACAACGGCGAAACGGCTGCCCTTTTCTTTTTTAATCACGTAGTCTCCAGATTCGGCGTTCCACAGGCCATAGTCACAGATCATGGATCGCATTTTCGCAATCACATGATGGTTGAGTTAGCTGCCAAATTAGGACTGTCCCACGATAGCTCTACTCCCTACTATCCATAAGCTAACGAACAAGTTGAGGAAATCAACAAGGTCCTGAAGCGCATGCTGCAAAGAATGATCGGAGTCCATAAACGGAATTTTCACCTGATCCTGTACTCAGCCTTGTGGGCATACCAGACATCGGTAAGAAATGCAACCGGGTTTACACCTTTTCAACTTGTGTACGGTTTGGAAGCAATCTTACCAATTCAATGTGAAATCTCGTCCCTCAAACTCGCAGTCGACCTTCTCCCTAGAACCTCAGAAGAAGAGGCTCATTTCTTGGAACTAATCCAATTGGATGAAACCTGTCACGATGCAGCCTCGGCTAATGAAGCTCATAAGAAACGAGTCAAAGCATAGTTCAACAAAAAAGTCAAACCTCGCGTCTTCTCAGAAGGTGACCTAGTCTTATTTTACGACCAGGAATCCGATAAGTTGGGAGCAGGGAAATTCAAATCGTTATGGATGGGTCCTTATATTGTTAAGCATGTATTAGAAAAAGGAGCCTATGAATTGATGGACTATGATGGGATTCCACTGGCGCAACCTCGCAACGGGTTGTACATCAAACGTCACTATGCTTAATTCCGCATAGTAATCCTTATGCTTTTGTTACATTTTTGTTTTCACTAAGAGTAATTATTTTGGTTAGGTAATCCACTTTTTTTCATTCATTGCAGATGTCAAACCTGTTGGAATCATTTGTTGGATATGCCGATGGAGCGAGTCATAGTTAGCGGAACCTATCTTCTGCAGCATGGGCCATTTTCGATCCCAACGGCGGGTTAGTAAGTTTCAGAGGGGTATGTATTGGTCAGTCGACGAACAATATCACTGAATATATCACATTTATAGAACTCCTCTTTGATGCCGTCACACATGGCATATTCCAACTTGTTGTCATGCTAGACTCACAACTCGTCATTCTACAACTCACCGGCATCTATTCCGTACGGAATCCAACCATCTATCGCATGTTCCTAAGAGTCAGGATTTTGGAAAGATAGTTCGATTTCATTCAATATCAACATATTTCCAGAAGTTTAAACACATTGATAGACTCATTGGAAAATTATGTGTTAGATAGACATTTGTGACATTTATAAAAGAAAAGCATCACATCAATATATGCAGCAGGATCATGTAACTTAACCAAAATAAAGCTCCGAAAATAAAAAATATATACATAACTGTTTATAGTTTATACATAATGTTCTGTAACCAAGACAAAATGGTCAAATGACCCAAAACTCGAAATGCTAGGGGGCACCCTAGTCTAATGATGTTGGTGATAACAAGTCACCGCCTGTGCAATCATGCGTAAAAGCATAGTCCATCGACTCGGCACGCTAGTAGTATGTCGCTGCAACCGCAGAGGCAGCTCGTCGGTCCTCACATCCGGAATACCAAGATTGAGATCCTCGACCTAGTCCTGTAGTGCTGAAAGAGTCTCTACCACATCAAGGTCGCAAAGGATGGCCCTCCCCACAGCGTCTCCTGCTGGAGCGGCCGCTGGGTCTCTGCTGCGTACTGTCGGTCGAACTGGTCCAACATCTACATGAGCACATGAGTTTTGATTAGTCTTGGTCAATAAAGCATAATACATTATAAGAATAATAAACAGAGATATGGTAAGAAGATTTACCCATAGCACCCCACTGCTCGCCGGTTGGCAGCACTAAATCCGGGTCACCCCGGAAATCCATGCCAGCATATGGAAACTTGGTGTAAACCATCTCCTGAAGATAGAACCACTCGAAGAAAGTATCAAAAAAGGAAATCTGAGGCTGGCCAGCATGTCGAGACATGAGGTCAACCCATCTTTACATCTGTGGTTCAGTCGGTGGAGGTAGGCCAAGTGAGATGTACTGCGGCTGCATCAGTGGGATCCTTTCCAAAGTGAAAGCAGTCAAAATAGAACCATAGCCGAAATTCTTGGATCTTCCTCTTTTCACCTTGGTCAGTTGTTCTTTCATCACAGAGAGTACTGCATCACACCAGTTTAACACCTTCGGTTCAAGGCATTCCAAAGCATACTGCATGTAAGACCTGTTAGCTATGTGAAGAGCATAACTACCAGCCAATCTAGAAAAAGGGAACAAAATGGTCCTCAAGGGTCGGTTAGTGACATCTCGGATATTGATCTTGCCATCCATACTCGGCTGAGATCCCTCTCTGCAGTGCCGGTGAATATACTCCCTCACAGACTCACCCCCGCGGGCGGGGCCCGATAATGAAAGAGGGGCACCATGCCTCGATAAACCGGTAAAAAAATGGATGTCCACGATAGTCAAGGGGATCGATTTTCCCCTAATCTGGAATACCTGGTTGGTAGGATCCTAGGCATTGAGGAAATGTTGCAACAAGTTGATTTGTTGCCTCATGTTGGAGATACGAAAAAACTTCAATAAGCCACAGTTCTGCAATGCAGCTAACGTGCCCAGATCATGTAAAGAAACCATGTCCTCTTCTTCATGCTTGCGTTCTCGCCATGTAACAACCATTTTGCTTCGATGAATCTCTGGAAAACAAACAATAGAAGAGTCAGGATCTTGATTTGGAAAAAAACAGGCAAAAATATATGAGAAAGCTGTGCAAAAAGTTTCCTCCTTGCGCCCATCGCACCCCAGCAAGTGTACTGGGAGTGATGCATACTGACTAGTCAGTGAGAAGGCCAGTATGTATCACACCTTTCAATTAAGGAAGAGTGTGATGGAGCCAAGGCAAGTTGTTCAAACCCCAGAGGCTCAACAAAGCAAGGAACCAGGCTCATAATTCAAAAAGAAAAGAATGCAATTGAAGAGCACAAGTTTAGCTCCTACCTGGTCTAGACGGCGTCAAGAATCGTCCACAGAATCTCCCAGAATCAACTAGTGAAAATGAGGGGGGGAAAGCACCTCTAGAGCTCCAACAAACCAAGTTCAAATGAAATGGTAAAATGAGAGGTAAAAGTCACTTTTAAATTACCATTCACGTAATTCAAGTAAGATATTAGTGTTCTTAACTCATTTATCAAGCATATGCTTTCATTTCTAATCGGTTTGATGGAGCAATTGAACAGGTAGTACAATCTTTGAAAGAACAAAATGCTAATGGTGAATCAAGGAATCAATGACCATTATCACGAGCAGTTTTAACGTGGAATTCAAGCTCGTTAAAAAATAAACATAAGCAATGAGCAAATGTTTCCCCCAGAGTTTAATCTCATTAAAAAATGAACCAATTTTCAGGTAAATAACCATTGTGAATGCATTGTCATCAGCTTTTGAGCATTGATCGTGTTCTCATCATCACCTCCACTCTGTTTTTTAGCCAATCATTCACCTCCATTTGATTGTTTACCCTTTCGAGGAACATCTGCGAAGAGTGATTCTATTAGCCATTCTTGTGACACTGTCGTGATTGGAAAATTCCAAACCTTACCTGGAATCAGCTGCCACCCGAAATCATCACTCGTTCCTTAAAAAACAAGTCTCCTTTAAGCTCTTTTCAATTGTCTTGTAAAATATGAAAATATTGCCGAGCGATTAGCCTCTCTGGCTTGTTAAAGTCATCGAAAGTGCTATCCCTCCTCTAGATTTTAATATTTTTGGACCTGAGGGATTATTACACAAAAAGATCGAGCGCTTGTCTTGTTCGGCTTGTTAAAACTATCGAAAATTCATACCTTTCGTATTATTTTACACTTTTTCGGACTTAAGGGATTATACGACGAAAAAGAATCTTTGGGGTTTCCTTTCCGTCCCTTTTAGACTCTCTAATATTGAAAAGGATCGAGTTATCTTTTTCATTAAACTCGTTAAAACCAAATAGCGACAAACTTGTCCAAATGGACGAGAACGAGTTTCATTGTTGCTAGGCTCGTTAAAATATAGCGACAGGTTCGCCCGAAGGGCAGATTATAGAACAAGCATATGTTATCCTCCTCAAGCTTAACAAAAATAAAGAGGTATTGGTCAGCAATGACTGGGGAAAATTGGGAAGAAAACTTGAAAAAACTTTATTGGTAGCAAGTCACTCTTGAACATGACACTTTCTCTTTGCATCCGAGTCGGGTTGGGTTGTTCCGTCCATGGGTCATATCACCATTGGTCTGTCAGACCATCCATATTTGGGGTTAACGCTACAAATCCATCGTTAGTGTCACCAATATGTTCAAGAGAAGTCATTCAGAGAATTCACCTGTGTCTCACCCGCTGCAATACATTCACGCTCCATTCTTTCATGACCGCCACCCTGAACACTGTATCATCAGATCGTTTTCACCTCCAAAATCATTTGCTTAGTTCCGTGTCATAGATGTGGGATTCATTAAGGCTCTTCTACGATGGGTCACTTCTTGTCGAAATCAGCTCATTATCCAAGAAGTCGACCTAGGAACAACCCTTTCATTACTTTGAAGCTTGCATGCCTCAATGGCAAGTTTCTCACTTTCAGCGACAGGTTTACATTAATGGCCTTCGACTGAGAGATTTTGCGTGGTGTTTGATGCCAAGTCCTTTTTCACACCGCGTGAATTGTACTATAGTACCTTGAGGTTCATTTTCATTATTGGTGATTCCTCTCGCGCCTGTTAACAGCTTACATCATTGGCTGGTAATCAGGCAATGTCTTTCCATGTTCGACTCCAGAACATTTTTCACATTGATCGACTTGTACTCTGAGTGAAGATTGAACGAGTTTTGAAGACCCCAGATCTAGTTTCATCCATCTGGGCTACAATATATTCAGGAATATAAAGACATCAAATGTACATCATTGTCGAACAGATGATCATCCAAATCAAAGGATGATGAGTCCGAATCATCAGTCTGCTACGCAGACGATTGTCTGTCCTATGTACATGAAAATGAATTTATAAAGCTGAGCATGGGAATGCCCGGCTCAGCTAGATCATGAAAAATATTATGAAGATAATGTATTGTATTGTATCTTATTACAAGTCGTCTCCCAGCTCGAAAAAACTTCGGATCCTCATGGTAAAGCATTTAACCCGACATCAAAAGATTAACGACCTCATGCTTTAGGGGGAAACTATTATAGACATTTTTTGGCACTGCACCCCAATGATAAATGTCCATAAAAGAAGGGATCCTAAGTCCCTAAAATTGTTGCTTCACTTCCTAAAGGAATAATGTCAGCTGATTACATCATCTCCTGGAAGTTCTCCACTAAAAACTGCTCAGAAATGGTCAAAACTGGACCATACTGAATACCTAGTGCAGAGGGTGCGATGCATATCACCTTCCTAGTGTAAAGGGTGGGATGCATACTGAATGGCCCCTCTATAGGGTGTGATGGGCGAGAATGGAAAAATGGCAGAGACAGTTTGCGAGGTGGAAGATCATGGAATCTTCCAGAAGCTTCCCCTCTGACACTTGCCTCTCTGTTTTCGACTAGGGATGAGTAAGAGATCATCAGTCTCCAAGTGGAATCAAGAACTATCAGAGAGAAGACACTAATAAATACCCAAGAAGATGACTCACCCCCCTACAATAATCTATATATGGATCCCTCATCACAGAGATCCAGAGGCTGGAATCTTGTATCTTGTAGAGAAGCGCTGCTGGTTTTCTGGTGAAATTTCAGAGTGTTGGGTGATCTAAGCTTTACTTGAGGTGAAGAAGGGATTTCTTGCTAGAGGATGATGCTGGGTTAGAACATATGGTTGTATTCCTCCTACTTTTCTTGATATTAATAAAGCTTTTCAAGTTTTCCTCCATATTCTTGTATGCTTGATTATATATGCCTTTGTATGGTTAACACATATCTAGTCTTGTGTTATTTATGAATATAGATCTCTATTCTTCGATAGTAGTATGCTGCTTTGATTCCATAGGTGCTCTTTGAAGCTGGGTAGACGAAGAAGAAGCAGTGAAGATCTATCAGGAAGGAGAGGAATCAAGTAAGGAACCGAGCGCAAGACTAAGGTTGGTGTCCTTTGTTCCACTCTTACCTATTTTCATAAAGGAAAGCGAAAGTAGACTTTACTTGTTTGTTTCTAAGATAGCTACCAGTCTTAGTGGGAGTAGTAGCTCCGAGTGGACACTATTCCCGGTAACAACTTTGTAATTCGACCCCCCAAGGGGGCACTTCGACGCACAACACACAATACATTTACACGTGTCGCCGAACACTACAACATCGTAGAGGATTTGGCACAAGCGCCGTCGGCTATGTCAGCACTCAAAGTAATACAAACATGCCCTAGGCAACGAAAAGCTTTGCTTTCGGCTATCGGGGGTATTGAACCTATAGATTCCATGCTTGCTATTTTCGACATGGACAAGTGTAAACCTTGCCTTTCCCACCAGCTTGCATTTCAGGTGCATATCAATTCGAAAGGTAAAGGTATACACCGAACTGTCATTGACGAAGGTGCTTCAACCTATGTCATGTCGGCTTCATGTTGGCTTGCCCTGGGTTCCCCAACACTATCCTTGTCGTCAAACTCCCTTAAAGCTTTTGATGGTGACACCTTTGTCCCAAAAGGATACTTAGCTAGTTTTCCCATCACTTTGGCTGGGAAAGCAGTAACGGTGGACGTAGAAGTTGTAGACAAGAAACTTGACTATAATCTATTGTTGGGTCACAGTTGGACATATGCCATGACGACCATCGTACCCACTGTCTTTCGTATCATCCTATTTCCATTGGATGGAAAGGTCATTATAGTGGATCAGTTGTCTTTCTACACCCCCGATTATTTACCATTACCAAGTGGCTCCATACCCCTAGTTGGAGGTGTAACTAACAATTTTGTCAGTATAGGTACTGGTTTGTTGAAGGCTTCCTCCCTAATGGGTTGTTTTCCTCTTCAGCTGCCACAAGTTCCACAATCGGTCAACATGCTTTCATCATTTCCTCATGAACTGACTGATCCCTGGATCTTAATAGCGCCTTCAGAACTTGACACATTCGAAGACCAGATGTCGCTGTCACCAACTGAATCGACCTACCAAGTCATTCAATCCACATCCACATCTCCAATCATGTTGGCTATCACCGACGGTACCACCACCTTTCCCATAACCACTCCTCCTTTAGATCCATGTGGTCAACTCCCATCTACAGATGAAGACATTCAAGAAATCATGAGTCTTGGAGAGCAACATTGCGAGGATTGGCATCTTTGGGGTTCGACATCTGATTCAGCCATGATGCCTCTTCAAGTCCTATCCTCTAACACAAAAAAAATCATTTCCCCACCCTATACAAAAATCCAAACTTTTTGGGTGGAAGAAAATATGGATGACACTTCCAAGTCACTGCCCATAGATATTTCAGTCACGACAGGCATCGTGGAAGATACTTAGATGCGAGTAGATTGTAGTCCTAAGGAAATTGCAAGCTCCACCTACCTACATGAGGTATTCCATGATGAATTTGTTTGGTCTCACGAGGAAATGCCCAAATTTAATCTGTCATTTGTTGCGCATGAGATCCAACTTTACGACGAGGCAAAATGAAATGGGTGGCCAATTCCTTCCCTCGAAATAGCCGTTGAACCCATGCCCAGCCCCACTGGCAAAGAAGAGCACCTACTATATGTCAAATAGTTGGATAAAACCCGTCGAGATGCCGATTTGGCACTTGCAGCTCACAAGGAGCTGGTACAAACCCAATTTGCAAAAGAGGTTAGGTTTTGTTCTTTCCAAGAGGGCGACTTCATATCGCTCTATCATCCAAAAGATAATCTCTTGGAGGCATGCACGCTTCGACCCATTTGGTGAGGTCCCTGTGTCATAATGAAAGTCCTCCCCTTAGGGGCATATGAACTGCAGGACTGGGACGGAATCCCACTTAAGGAGCCCACATACGGGCTCTATCTGAAAAAGTATTGTGCCTAGTATCACACTAGGCATGCACTTTGTAATTTTATGTATTCATAGGTTTCGCTTACCTTTTTTGATGTGATTGGATTATTTTGTTATTTAGTTGAGTACTTGTCTCATTCATTCTTCTCGCAATGCAGTTGTTGTTGTTGCCCTCAGCATATGTAGGATACCGGATGGTGCTAGTCATCACACACGGCACATTGCATCAGCTGCTTGGGTCATCTATACACTCGAGTCGAAACTATTTTCCCCGGGGGGCTCTTTCTTGGTACCGCCACCAACAATATTGCCGAGTACATGTCCGTCGTTTCGCTTCTCACAGAAGCATCATCAAGGGGCATCTCTAATCTGGTGGTCAGGTTAGACTCCTAGCTAGTTTTTATGTAATTGAAAAACCATTATCACATCTGTAATCCAGCCTTGTTACGTAACTATCTAAGGGTGAGACTCTTGGAACATTGATTTGAAATAATCACATATGAGCATGTTCCTCGAGAATTAAATACAGTCGCTGATTCGTTAGCTAACTATGTATTGGATTGGCATTTGTCTCATTTGTTATAGCAACATGCATGAGAAGTAAAACATTTACTAAAGTTAAAAATTTGTCACAAAAAACATTTTAAACACATTTACACCACCAAAATACCAAAAATAGCCATATATATATATATATATATATATATAATATATATATATAATATATATATATATTATACATATATATATATATATTATACATATATATAGATATATATATCTATCTACTTTATATATTATATATATATATATATATATATATATATTATATTATATATATATACATATATATAGATATATCTATCTATCTATCTATCTATCTATCTATCTATCTATATAATATATATATATATATATATATATATATATATATATATCGAAATCCAGTGTTTTACATCAAAATATTCCAAAACTTGGATGATTTAAGTACAAAATGGCTCAAAGCCCAGCTACAAACACTCATATGGCTATGCCAGAACACCCGCTAAAAAGAGCCTATTACACCAGAAAAGCTAAAATAGCTCTAGCTACCCTCCGAAGAGGAACCAGAAACCACTCAGGTACACCAACAGTGTGTCGTTGCATATGAGCGGGAATCTCTCTCATAGGAAAGGGGGGACACCCATAGTCAAACCATCTAGGTTCCTTAGAACCTCACGGAGACTGTTGGCATCATCCCCTCCAGCAAGTAGTTGGTCGCCTCATCGCACATAGCAAGGTTCGCCAGTAGGTCATACTAGTGCCACATCTGTGTTAAGCATAAAAGTTTCCTGTCAGTTCTTATTTCACCATTAAATTAGTCCATTCTACATGGTTTTTTATCATGCATGAACCTAGATAATAGGAATTGTTGCTTTTTTATACTTTTTACCGCTTTTGATGAAAGTACTTTAAGGAATGAAAAGTAGTAAAAGCTGCACACAATTCTCATTAGAGCACTTCTGGAGACATTTTATTGCTCTTTAAAAAATATAAACATCTCCGAGTTTTTTGTAGTAGGGTTCGTTAAACATATATATTGCAATCAATAGAGCACTGGTAGGGATATTTTATCTCTCTTTAAAAAATATAAACATCCCCGAGTTTTCATCATTGCACTTGTTAAATATATGCAATGATGGTTAGAGCACTTTTTGTGATATTTTGATTTCTCTTTAAAAAATAATAAACATCTTCGAGTTTTTCATCATTTTCACTCGTTAAATATATGCAAACAATGCTCTGAGCAACTCTTTTTCGATCTTTTTCCATCTCATAAACTGAAAAAGACCAAAGGAGTATTCTTTTTAGGCACTTTTTTCTCGCTTTTTAAATTGAAAAAATCCTGAGCTATGTCTTACTGCTCGTTAAACTTGCTATAGATGACATGAGCATTGTTTTAGATACTTTTTCTTGCTCATTAAACACTGAAACATCCTGAATTTTGTTACTAGGCTCGTTAAAAATTCACGACAAAATACAAGTTTAGTCTGTCACCTCGTACTTGTAACAAAATGAGGTCGACATCTATTGGAAAGAGGTTTCTCTTTATTCGGGTTCAATAGATTAAAATACAGAAAGGTAACTGATCCAGGTATATTATTAACCTTTTGTCACACTTGGTTAACAACTATGACAAAGGGACCACCATGGAGTCTCTTACGATATTTTCAGACTTTGTAAAAATGAAAAGACCACCAAGTTGTCTAGTCTGGACTCTTTAAATACACAGACAAGATATATAGTTGTTCTTTTTACGATACTTTTCAGACTCTTAAAACATGAAAAAATCGATGAGTTTGCCTTTTTGGACTCATTAAACTAATCAGATAGGGAAAAGAGTCGTCATTTTTTTGATCATTTTCAGACTCTTTAAACATGAAAATATCGATGAGTTTACCCTTCTGGACTCATTAAAACATCAGATGGGGGAAGTGGACAATGCAACTGCATTCCGTATTTGAAAGCATGGTTTGGCAGCAACTGTTTCCTTGAACATGACACTCCCTCAAATAAACCTTCATTTTGATAGCCTCTCAATATGAACCCTACCAACCTATGATTTTTTAGCCTATATACCCTGATGTAATTGCATCTCCATATCTTAAACACTCTCTAGTGTTCATGAGTCTACTGTTGTTTGGTTAAAACAATTGTTATGCCTTCTATTGTTCAAGGGTCCCCATTTGTTTCCTCTATCAACCAATCCTACATATCCTTTCATCATGCCCTCCATTGTTTAGACCCAAATTCTCAAAAGATTCCTCAAAAAACAAATTCATTCTTGTGTGGTTTCGTGTCGACTGATTTAGGACACATCATTCCCTAAATTTCGACAGGTTTCTTCCTATCGAATTCAACACTCTATCTAGGAAGACAAACCAGAAACACATTCAGTGCCTTGGTACCTGCAGACATTAGTGGTAGGTTACCTTGTGTTTGATCACGGGTTTTCATTATTGGCTCCTAGTTAAGCAATTCTATGAGTGTTCAACGACAAAAAATCTTTCACACTCGCTAGTTTTCACTGTGCATCTTGGAGACCATCACCATTATCGGTGGCCTTCCTTGCATTTGTTAAGAGTCTCCTTTATTGACTGGTAATCAGATGATTTTGTGCATGTTCGACATCAACACATTTTATCATATGTACTGATCTATGCTATTCGGTGAAGCTGTGATCAAGACCTTGGGTAGAAGCTTGCATCATTCAGCCTTATTTCCTCTCCCAAGTTATGGATATTGTTCTTTGGAGACAACTATTTCAAGATGATCTATTATGACATTGGATCTGCCCTGTGCCATATTGGCGGCCAGCATTGTTATATCTCAGATGAGAAAATTACTTTGAAATAGCTACTAAGCATGGGAATGCCCGACTCAGGACATGATTTTAATAGTTTATATATATTTATTTATGTTGTATCAGGTTTTCCTTGCCGCCTGAAACTTCTCTCTCTCTCTACAAAGATTTTGACAGCAAATTACAGTGTTTTTTCATAATGTATTTCGGCCATCATCTCTGCCTCTGATATCATACTTTAGGGGGCATCTGTTATAGGAAAAATTGACCTCCTCGTCAACTCAGAGGTGAAAGACAAGATCACTGAAGGAAAGACCACAATTGCAGGCTAGGAATCCACACTAATGCTCTCTATACACTGTCAACCTGCTTTATAAAGCTTGTTACCAAGCATAAAGGAACATTAGTCACCCTGCTAACTCATGTTGTTAGACCAGGGGGAGCATTAGTGAACTTAAGGGATGTTTAGAAGGTCATGCCAATGAATCTACTCATAAATATCTAGATATTAAATCCCTAAATTTGCCTAAGAAAAGCAAGGAAACTCCAAAAACCAAGATATTTGGAGAAATTCCATTATGAGAATGAAGGCAAATGGGAAAAAGCTTGTAAATAGGGCAGGTTCATGGCTTTTTACCTAGTGAACTCTAAGAGGAGCTTGGCAGCCCTAATTTGTTTGCTACAAAAGCAGTGAGAGGGCCATTGCAAAAGGGTCAAAGCATTTGGAATGATAGCCCATAGAGCTATTGTGAACTGTCATATTCTTGAAGGAGCTATCTGAAAGAAGGAGAGAGAGAGAGGAAGAAGGGGTAAAGAAGGCTGATGCAACAGATTGTTGTAATCACTCTTCCATTCTGAATATAGAACTACAGTTGTGTTCTCTACCCCAAAGTGTCAGTGATATTGTTCATTTACTTGTTCATTCTGATGCTTGTCAAGTTGAGTAGTTAAGTTATACATTAGTACATGTTTGTTATGGATTCTTACATTAGTTGTCAAGAGTGTATGCTGTGATTGGTTTGCCTTGTCCATTCTGCAGGAATTGTCTTGGAGCCGGCCTTGAAGGAGTTCATCTTGCCGCATAGAGATCCCCAAGAAAATATAGAAGGAATTGAAGGTGATCCTCTTTCCATACCTTGTCAATTTATGTTTGATAGATGAACATGTGTGTAATTGGTAGCTTTCGCAGATAATCTTATAGTTTATCAAAGGTCCCGAGAAGACCTTTGAGGGTAGTTTTCATCCCGTGCATTTTACCCCATAGCACTCGAGCAGCTCAAAATTATAACATAGTGGAAGATCTTAGTCAATCTACTTCTACTATGTCGACACTCGAGGTGTTGCAAAAATGTCCCTCCCAAAAGCAGGCTTTATTGTCAGCAATAGGCGGAATAGATCCTACGGATTCAAATCTTGTTGTTTTTAACCATGCGAGATATTCACCATAGTTACTGGCACAATTAACTTTCCTAATCCATGTAAAAGCTCTCAATAAGAATGTGCACCAAACTATTATTGATGAGGGGGCATCTACTTGCAGTATGTCTATGAGTTGTTGGAAAACATTTGGTTTGCTGCCATTGTGATGATCACCAACCACGTTGAAAGCTTTTGATGGAAGAACATATCCTCCATGTGGGATTTTGAGAAACCTTCAAATCGAACTTAGGGGCTGTCATGTGGAAAGAGTTAATCTTGCGGACAAAACCAACCTGCCTAGAAGCCTAAGACTTTCTAGTGACAAACAAGACAATTAAGAGCAATCCTTCTCTAAACATGCATTTACCATACAAGAAATCAAGTGTTTAGATCCTACCTGTAGTCCAACGCTGTTGTAGTAGTCCAGCCTCGTTGATCTGGATGAGCTCCTCCTTCACTTCGAAACCTGCATTCACTAACAATCAAACGATTAAATAGCACCTGAATATCTCATAAAATAAAACATATTTAACATACATACCAAGGAGTATATGAAACAACTCATTAATAACAAATTGTTGAGAAGAATGGACTTATTTGTATTAATAGGAAACAAAAGAAACCATTACAACCTGAGCCTTGGTGTTGTGCAAGTTCCTCCCAAGGTCCAGCAAGTGTTTTCCTTTACTTTGATAAGCTCACCCACTTCCAAAAGAAACAAGAAAGGATGGGAATCTCTCCTCACAAGCTTCTACAAGGAAGTCCTAATTCCAGCAGCATCTACCCTCTGGAATGTTCAGCTTTCAACCTCCCCTCCTCTGGCCCAATGCCTGTATTTATAATGTTCTAGAGAAAGTTAATCAGGTCTAACATCAATGGGATACTCCCCTCTTTTGGATGGGGTAGTTCCTCTCTTGATGGGATAAGTTCCTCTTTCATAGGGATGCATGAACC
>APFE030652813.1:5117-20095 GCA_000404065.3 Pinus taeda
GGACCAATACCATGAACCAACCATGAAAGTGAGTGAACTTTTCTCCACATGAAATAAAATTTTTCTCCACATAAAAATGCGTGAAATTTTCTCCACATGAAATAAACTTTTTCTCCACATAAAAGTGCGTGAAATTTTCTCCACATGAAATAAACTTTTTCTCCACATAAAAGTGCATGAACTTTTTTTTTCTACATGAAATAAACTTTTCTCCGCATAAAAGTGCGTGAACTTTTTCTCTACATGAAATAAACTTTTATCTTCATGAAAGTGCGTGAACTTTGTTGCACTATAATTTATCATCTGAGATGAGTGGGTTTCCATCAAGTACGACATATGTATCATAATGCCAACACACTCTTCTACACAGAGATCTCCTTTTGAGACCTGTTTTGGTTTCATAGCAAGGTCTCCTTTGGATTTTGTCTTTGGTAAAGATACCCTGGTTGATAGACACACTGATGTGGACAAGGCAACTAGGTTCATTGAACAGATCTAGGAGATCCACCAGGCAGTACAGGAACAACTGGAAAAGATCCAGGCCAATTACAAGGCTAGGCACGATAAGCATCGGATGGAGCATAGTTTTCAAGTTGGAGACCAAGTCTGGCTGTATATCAGCGAGGACAGGATGCAAGGTGAAAGTAAAAAGCTAAAATCTATCAGGTATGGACCCTTCAGGATACTTGAGAAGATTGGTGAAAATGCTTTTCGCCTTGATCTACCAGCTTACATGCACATCTACTCAGTCGTGAACGCAGATTGCTTGAGGTTGTTTGAACCTTCAATGATTGAGGACCCTAAAGAGCAAAGTCAATTACCTTCTGTTGATGACCTGCTACCTAAATATCTTAATGAATTACGAGAAGACACAGTGCTAGATAGGAAGGTAAGGACGATGTGCAGTGGACAAGTGGAATACCTCAGGATTGGGCTTAAAGGTTTGAAGTCGAGCAGTGCAAAGTGGATTGAGATTAGGCAAGTGAGACAACAGTTTCCTCACTTAGTCAATGCTTGAAGAAAACCAAATTTTGTTGGTCCAAAAGCTCTTTCAGTGGGAAGGTCGTGATCCAAATTGGATCCATTAAATACTGGCAAAGAACCATGACTGTATCAGGTTGGGATGAATCTCTAAAAATTCCAAAAACAGCGATCAAAAACACCCTGAACCAGTGGCAATGGCAGCCAGCGTGGAACGACGAGGACCTCGGTCAAAGCGTGTTGACCGAGGCCCATGGAGACTGTGCAGGAGGTCAAAGTAGCCCCTAGGAGCCCCAGATCAGGAAAAGGAGGTGATTTTTTATGCGCGATTAGCGTCAAACAGGGCCTAAATGGAGGAGCCTTAAGCACTTAGTCGCGTTGGGAGTCGGAGAAACGAAAAGCGCTAAAAGGACAAAGGCGGGACCCACACTCTGGAAACCAGTGGTATTGATCGGGGCACCCTCAAATGGTAAACAGTTTTGGAGAAGAGCGGAGCGATCCCACTCAACGATTGACGTGTGACGGTGGAGGTGAGAGAAAACCGTCGTTGATCGCACGTTATCAGTTGAGCAAGTCAACCCCGTGGGACGTGCGTATGATGTTGGATCTGGAGGAGCCCAGATCAGACGACTGAGATTGCGCTCGATGGAGAAAACGGAATCGATAGGGAATTAAGCCATGTTCTAAAGGGATTTGGAATCCGTTTGACCGCCATGGTGGAGGAAGAACGCATCCACGACGAAGAAACAAACCGATGAGCAGGTTTGCGCTGTTCAGATGAGGACACGTGGCCACTCCTTGAGTGTTCATGCTGACGCCGAACATGGAACTCCAAGTGCAGCTGCAGAAGGCAAATCGGCAGAGGTAGAAGAGGAACCAAACAAGCATGGAAACGAATGGATAAAAGCCATGAATAGAGACAGAATACACAGTCAAGTCAGAGTGAGGTCTGAGAGATGAAGAAAAAAGACCAGAATCCTAAGAGGAGGACAGAATACACAGAGAAGAAGGCAGTAAAGAAAGAGAAAAGTAGGAAGAGACAGAGGGTCGAGCTGACGCAGCGGCAGCATCGAGCACCACCGAGCTTGAGAGATTCGAGCCACCCCATAGATGGATCTGTCCGAGCTGAGCACCACATTGGGCTCTTACCACTGTAGACCAGAAGGTCACAGAGCTGGTGGGAAGAAGAGATTGTGTACTCCAGTGGCTTGGGGAATCCAAGAACCACCCTGCCAAGCAAACCTGCTTCAAGAGAACTCACATTGAGTCCCTGTATTGTAATTCTCTGTTTAAAGACATAATAAAAAAAGGCCACCACTGAAAGTTGGACCAGAGACGTAGCCCTGGAGAATAGGGTGAACTCCTTATTAAAATTTCTTATCTCTTTGTGGTTGCCTACTGTATTTCTCTGTTGTCTTTCCATTTAAAATGTCTGTGTATTGGAAATCTGATCGATCTGTTGCTTATATAACACAGAACACACATCAGCATGAGTCTGTAATACCTTTTGTTTAATAAAACTTCAACTGATGTCACTCATAGGGTGATTATCAGATCATAGACGGTGCTTCCTAGTTAGAAGAAGCAATTTGTAGAGACAACTGCTGCAATTAGTTCAAAAGGTTCACCATATTTGCGTCAATTGATCCAACTATACCATCAGCGTGAGGGCTTGGCTTCGGTTTGGTTAAATCAACCTTAGATCTAGGAGCGTCAGGTAGGATTTTTTTAAGAGTCCCAAACTGAGAATATATCAATTCTAATTGCTGGGCTCGAAAAATAGCCTGCTCTTCTGAATAAACATGGAAAGAGAACACATCCTTTGAGATCTCAGGTTGTAATGATTTGAAAAACCATTCAAGACGGAACTCTAGTGGAATTTTGGCTTTGATAAGCCTTTTTCTTCGTCTCTATTCCTAGATATGATCTGAAATATGAGTTGTCGTGTCCTGATGAAAGTTGGCCAGAAGCTCAGTTCTGGCTTGATAGCGGACAAGCAATTGAAAATGGTTCAAGAAAATATTAGCCAAATCAACTAAATAAGTATAGGTGCCCCCTGGCAACTATATATACCATTTGGTCGCATTCCCAGTTAGGGTGTGCTGAAATATCCTCAACCTGATTGAATCATCTATCAGGGAGTTGGATGAAAACCATAAGTGAAATGTGGTCACATGGCCTCCCGAGTCTTCACCACTCTTCCCTTCGAACTTTGTAATATCCAATGGAAGTTTACTTGAGACCGGAGGCCAAACCGGATTGTACCTGATTGAATCATTCGTCAATTTAGTTAAGTCTGGAAAATTAAGCGTGGCCAGAAAAGGAAGTCATGGAGGACCTTGGGAATTTCATCCAGAATGGGCGGGCTTCCCGAAGGTCTGAAAAGAATAACCTAGATTTGAAAGGCACTAGGTTGCCCGAAGTAACTCGTAGAACCTACTGAACCAAAAGGTGATCCCTGTGGTCCAGAAAAATTCAGAGTTTGACCAACTCCTGTCGAAAATCCTCCATAACCAGTGAAGTTACCCCCTAACGAAGTATTGAGAGGAGCTGACATCCCCTGATAAGGGTTCCATGCATTAGCAAAGGGTGAAAAACTTTGAAATGAATTAACCGAAGATTACGACACATTCCCTTGTTGGCCAAAAAATTGATTCCGAACTCTTATCCCACTAACCAGAGGGTTTGTCCAACTCTAGAAGGGGTTACTATCTTGACTTGTAAAAGGAAAAGGCATTGACCCTACTATCGGATTGGAATGTGGTATATGACCACTTCAAAATGGGAAACCCTAAAAAGAAGTTGATCCATTCATCATGGATGTAGAGGCAGTTGATGGTATATTCAAATGAATCGAAGGAATACCTTGAGAGGGCATTCCAAAAGGGAAAAATCCAAAATTGGATGCATTAGCTTGAGAACTTCCACTCGTCAACGGAATGGAAATAGACCCAAATATAGTTGTGCTAGGAGTGTTACAAGGGATGGAAATAGTTCCTCCCCCTTGTTAGATATGGGATTCTGCATGCTTGCAACACTCGTCGTGGATGCCATGCTTCCAGCAGTGGTCATCGAAGGGATAGATGTATGTAAACCTAGGCTCGAAGGCCTGTGAGTCGAAGTTCCAACGTATAACAAAACATTTAGATGATTAGGAGGGAGATCATAATTTGGAGCGCAACTGACTCTGAAAACTCTTCTACTTCAATACTTTCTTCCGACTAGAAGAGTACTCAAGAAAGAATTGGTGTGTTCCTCTCTAACTCTGTACTAGTACCAGGTCTATCTTCTGAACTAATGCCCCCAAGTGGTGGATCAATCTCTGATGTGACTACTGCCACTGGTTGGAAACCACTGGCAGAATCATTCCTATTCCTTCTAGGAGAAGGCTCTGGACTCGTAGGTGAAAGCCCACGAAGTCTTCGAGACCATCAAGATGGTCAGTCAGCCACTTTGAATTATTTAAAATATCTACTTAAAGACTCAAGAAAATTATAAATCTAGCCCGATTAGGAGCACAGAACACTCACTAAAATGTCCCTAAAGATATCAACAATCAAACAACTTCCAAGCATTTCCGCTCCAGGTGATTATGACCGGACACCAAAATACAAGAAAGTTAATAATAAGGGCCTTCCGAAAATAGACTAGGGTAATTATGTCCCAGGCCTACTAGTGAAGGTATCAAAGGTAGTTACACTAACCTCCAGATAACAGCCTTTGTCGGTGCAAGCCCCCAAGCTTCGCAAGGGTGCCCTCCAGAAGTACTGTTGAACATGATACATTATCAACCTCAGGTGCCACGGGTTTCCCCTCCACATCCACCTATGTGATTCCTAGGATAGGCAACTATGTTCACCAACTCATATCAGAAGCCGGGCGAAATAGTCGCGAGGTAGGATCTGACAAGTAAGAGAGGGGGTATCTCTCATCTTTATCTTCACTAACCCTCGTGCTTTACTCCCAGTCACAGAGCTTTCTCGGTCTCCCTAACACTATTGGATTTCACTCATTAATCAAACTTCTATGTTTTACAATTTAGAGCAGCCTTGGAGAGTTAACTCTCCTCTCGCCTAATCCAAGGCCCTAATAAACCTAAACTTGTTGGTGTATTCTGATGATAATACAAAAGTTCTAGTTTATTTTAATTAAGTGCTTGATTTCTAATTTTTGTTCTTTTAATTCAAGGGTATAAATGGAAATGAAACCAATGGTGTTTGTATGACGCAAAAGAAATCAATGAAAAACTAACTTCATTAATGCAATCGTTTGTTCTTCGATGAAAAGAGATCTCTATGTGGGTTCTATGAAACTTCTATAAAGCAAAAAACTTTTTTTTTTCTTTTCTTAAAACACACTTCACACATACAAAAGCTAAAAAGACTATTGATGCTTTAATAATGCAAAACTACCCTAATGCAAGGTGTAATGAAGATGCAAGATCCTAAATTACTCTAAAAAAGAACGAAAGAAATTGTTTATAACTATTAATAAGCCAACTTAATTGTTGAAAACAATACAAATTTTGAATACAAAATTCTCTCCAAACAAGAAGGACAAATCCTAGAAGATCACAATTCACATTCAAAAAATCAAAAGAAACCAAAATCAAACTTGGAAAAATAAAACAAAAACAATGTTTTTTAAGATCTTTTATTTTTCAAGAAACAATCAAAACAACCTTTTGAAAGCACTCTAAATGCCACTAAGACTCAAAGACCGAAAGAAGAGCACAAGGAGTCTTTGCAAGTTACAAATTCGACAACGAATGAAAACTTGAACAAAAAGGCTTCAACTTGTACTAAACGACCCAAATAGCAGCAAAGAGCTTGACAAACTGACCAAGAAGTCAGGAAACAAATACTTTTAAATTCATCAAAAAAGACTTCCAAAAAGCAAGAAAAGGTATAAGGCCACAAAATGACAAAAAGCAAAGCAAGTAGACCAATAACCGAGCTTGACACTAATATTGAAAACAATCTGATCTTCTAGAGGACTAGAGCAATCAAGAACCTCTGTACGAAGTCTTGTGTGCCAAAACACAAATCATAAAACTCACTCAAAAGCAAACCTACGCCAAATCTTTTCCAAGCGGAAGAGACTTCAAAATAGTAAGCTCGCAGAATAATAAAATTCTAGAGACAGAAATTGACCACTCAGAGACTAAGTAGACCAAGAAACAAATCTTTCTGGGCAGAGAGATTTGAAAAAACAATGCAAAAAAGATATACGCGACTGTGTTCAAGCACAGAGCCGTGTACAAGCGCTTATGATAAAGTAAACTTGTGTATACACAGGTTCACTTCACAGAAACTAGCGTATGTACGCTACTATAAACAGACTAAAGGGTGTATACAAAGCTTTGCAAGAAAAATAAAAACCAAAACCATATCAAAAAGATCAGACTTAAGGTGTGAGATTCTACAAGACCAAATAATACTGGCACAACAAGCAAACCAAGAACTGAGCCCTGATTGACACTGAACAACCCAAACTAGGAATAACAAGATTGTTATCCCCAGTAGAGTCGTCAATTCTGTTACGAGAATAAGTACCCTAGGGCTTTGGGTTGGAACCCCAACAAAGCAAGAGCAAACTATAGTAAGAAACACTCATACAACTTAGGCAAAATGCTTAAATAAACAAACTATGTGAGAGTGACCATACTCGGATGTCCTTCGTTCGGGTAAATCCCGCAGGGCTTAGACCCTCTGCAACTCCTGATGTTCTCCAAACTTGAAAATTATTCAACTCGAACATACATAACAATATATAGATAAAGCATTTTAATGAAACTAACTTTCTATCATATATGCAAATGATTAGTTATACATCAAAATAACATTCATATATGAATTTACAATAGTATCTTATGCATAAACACACTTAATCTCAGAAACAAGACAACACTTCTTTTTATTGTAGAAAGCTATAACTAACACGGAGGGAATTCACCTGAGTCTTCTTCTTCCAGCTCCAAGTGGAACCGTCCTCCAAATCCGTCCAGTCCTAGTCTTCAGCAACCTCCTTCCATAACCAATACCATGATATCTCAAGCAAGAGGGAGAATATCAACAATCAAGGAAACAAGGGTTTCCTAAAACTTGGGGAAGTGCTTGAAGCACAGGGATACTTCAGCCTCAGTCAGGGATAATCTCAATATAATAACTCTATCTCTTCTCCTCCTGAAGGTCTTCCCATAGAAGTCTATTTATACTCCTCCCAAATAGTTTTTTATTTGGGAAACAGTTAGGTCACGGGCAATAAGAGGAGGTAATCAACAGGTAAAAACCGTGAAATCTGCCCATAATTAAGGAAATTTAATTTCTTTAAGTGTTTTAACACATATACACGGGTTGGGTATTGACTAACCCGTGTGTACACGCTTTTATCTCAGGGCAAAGTAACATACAGGGAATAAAATATTGTTTTTAAAATATTTGGACCAACTCTGGAAGGAGGGGTTGCCCTAGGCCACAAACCAAGCATCACAAATACCAAGGGTGGTAAATGGTGTTATAACAACAAGGCTTCTAGAGTGTTTGTCCAATCAAGGCTTCTAGGACTAGTAACTCAACCTGCCAAGGGATTCCAGAGCATTTGTCCAATCAGGGCTTCTAGGACTAGTAACTCAACCCAAGCGGTTACAGGTCTCCCAAAGCGTTTGTTCAACCAAGGCATCTAGGACTAGTAATTCAACCCAAGCTATGGAAAAATGAGAACCAAACAAAACAAAGCAATGAAAGTAAAGCCACAATCACCATGGCTATCCAGGAAATGACAAGGCTAGGCAATCCACTGTCGATCCAGGCAATCCTCAATGCCAATGACAAATCACAACCAAGAAACCACATGCATGTGCCATGCATGTCAAAACTAGTGAATAAATCATACATGCAACTCGATACCTACAAGCAAATCTGATGTAGTTGTTGATGTCGATGCCTTCTTGCGCTTTCATGTTCTTCCATTGCCTTCTTTCTCCAAGAATCCAAGTATGCCACACCCTCCAAGAGTGTTCCAAGAAAACTCTAAGTCTCCAAAAGTACGAGAGAAAGAGAGAGGGAATAATGAGAGAGATCCAAAGCTAAATTGACCAAGTCCTACCCATTGATCCTCATAAGCCTTTTTATTAATGAGGCTTCTATTTTCTTCATTTTCCATTATTTTCCTTCAATTTCCTCCTCACATGCAAAATGTGACCTTTCACCTTCCTTTTCTCCTAATTTCCATTATTTTCATAAATAAACATGCCAAAATATTTTTTTGCCTCTTTAATGCCTTAGCCATTGCCTTTGCCAATTTCCTTAGCCATAAACAACCAAATGAACACTCCCTAGGATGTCTTGCCCACCATTTAGCTTGGAATACGTGTCCCATCATCCGTGGTATTTATATATTTTTACATGGAATTTTCACAAGGGCTGTTACAGAACCAAGGGCGCAGAGTAGTATTAAAGGAAGATTAGCCCCAACAGGAACAAAATGCCTCATCACCTTAATTCTAAGCAATAGGTGACATCTCTCAGTCCCATGGAGGAGAAATGCTCAAGGAGCTCAACCTCAGAGGAGCTAAAGACATAGGTACTAAGGAGTATCAGAACACTGCACCACTGTGAAGTTGCGATATGGAGTTTCTATGATAAGGAAGTACAGATAATTAAAGGATGTATGAGTTGACAGCTACAAAATTGAATGCAGGTACAAAAGAATTGGTAGTTAAAGGGGGTTAAACCTACAGAAGACTTTGTAACAAGAAATCAAGGACAACATTTGTAGCAAAGATGAATTCAAGAGCATGAAGGAAGTAATAAACTGTTCCACGTGCATGAATGGTTGTGATAAATAAGAACAAAAAGGTCACCTTTGTGGATCATCAAGATCTATGGAATGATAAATAAGCATGGGACTCTCGAAGGAGAGTGCAGGTCACCTGAGATATAATTTCTCAGTGTAGGAGTTATGTGTAATCAGACTATGAATAACTGCAAGGTCCATCTCTGTTTTGGGTGATGTGACAAGAAACTATCAGAAAACGCAAGAGTGGCAAGAGAAGCCATGCCTAAGTACAGGTTGGTAGCTAAAGGACAGAGAGAAGGGACTCCCTTATGCATAGTGCCTCAGTGGAACAAAACCATCACTGACAATGGTAAATGTGGGGAGTGAGCATATGTGTGTGTGTGCGTAGTGTTGTGAGAGAGTGCTTCGAACCAGATAGGTTGAAGCACCTGGGAGGACTATGTGTAATAAAATAGCAAGAATAACAAGAGCATTATGTGGATAATTGCAATGGTAGTGTTGAAGAGCAATCAATGGATAGCCCTTGATAGAGGAGGCAAAGCACAGAGGAATTGTTATTGTGAGCAGCAAAACGAGACATGTTGCAAGTGAGCACAGAAGGAAGAGTGCAAAAATCAAATCTGCAAATAGCCATTGTTGGTATTTTACTTGTATTACTGTTGCCTCTGTTTTTAGTTTGAAAATTGTATGAAATAATAGAGCAGTTGCAAGAGCAGGTTGATGCCTGCATACTGAAGAGGTTGGTGCCTCTTAGCAAGTTGGTGCTTGCTAACCAAAGGGGGTCGTACCTCCTGTGAGTGGGTGCTCACAAACAAACAGATGTAATTAAGTGGGTGCTTAATTTACATCATAAACAAACAACAAAATTAGTGGTTCTTTCCCTCTGGTTTTCCACGTGAAAAACTTTGTGTCAAATGTATTTTGCTCATGTGATTGTTGTCTGAACATGTGTGTCTGAAATATTGTTGGCTCACTATTTTTGTGAATGAATGTTCTCACAAGTTAAAGAATATAAGAAGGGACTAAAAGCATAATATGAAAAATAAAAAGAGTTTCTTAACTACTAATTCACCCACCCCCCCCTCCCCCATCAATTCCTTATTTCAACAATTGGTATCATAACCTAGGTTCCTTCAACAATAGTCTAATCATTGGAAGGTAGATATATAAGAAATTATGTCTAGGAAATAGAGTCAAGAGGCTTACTCAAGTAGAATAATAGCCTTTGATGGGGAAAACTATACCTTTTGGAAAGTGAGAATGGAAGTGTATCTTATGTCCCTGGAGTAGAGGTTTGGACTTGAGTACTAGTAGACTACAATGTCCCTGATATTCCTCCCACTGGTGCAGATGGTAAAAAATTATATGGGAATAATGCTAAAGCCAAGAATGTCGTTCTCTTTGGCCTTAGTCAATTAGAACTTGTAAAATTTATGCACCATAAGTCTACTAAGGAAGTGTGGGTAAATCTTAACTAGAGTCATGAATGAGATGACAAAGTCAAGCAAGCAAAACTTCAGACTTTCAAAATGAGGTTGAAATCTTGAGGATGAATGAGAATGAAAGTATAGCAGAATACTTTCTCAGAGTTGATGAAGTGACTAATATGATTAGAGGACATGGTGAAGAAGTCAAGGAAGAGATGATTGTCCAGAAAATATTAAGATCGCTACGCATGATATTTAATGCCAAAATCTCAGCTATTGGGGTAATGGCTAATTTAAAGGATCTCAAGGTGGATAAGCTACATGGTACTCTCACAGCCTATGAGATGAGAGTAGGAATGGATATATTTGAACCGAAGAAAGCAACATTCAAAGTATCTAGAAAGGGAAAGGAGCACAAAGATCATCAAGACTACTCCAGCTGTGAATCTGATCAGGGGTTAGCTCAACTAACCAGAAAACTAAAGCTTGCCTCAGGAAATATAAAGGGAAGTTTCCCTTTAAGAGTTTTAAATGTGGAAGAGTTGGACATTCCTCTTCCAAATTCCCTTGTAAAGAAAAGTTTGAAAGGGAAGAGGATCTAAAATTTGGAAACAAGTCTCAGACACATCAGAAGAAAAAACCCTATAAGAAGAAGGGGTTCTACTCCAAAGAGGATAACTCGGCACTAGAGTCAGACTGTGAAGACTCATCAGAGAATGAGTCAGATAAGTATCTTCTTATGGCCTTTGAAACAGACTCCAAGAAACAAGGTATTGTGGACTCTGAAGAGGAAGAAGAAGGAGTAGCAGACCATTAAGGGGAATGCCCTTGACAAGTTAAAGAAATCAAGGAAGAAGAATAAGCAACTGAAGGAACATTTATAGCATGTAGAGGAAGGTATATATAACTCTGATAATGAGGAGTTTGCCTATCAAAAAGAAAGATTTGAATAAGATATCAAGAGCAAGGACAGTCTAGTCCTTCTACTGAAAGAAACATGAGGAAACTGTGAGAGACAAGAAGAGGCGAACAAGCAGTTTAAACAGGAGTTACTAAAGTTAAAAAGGGAAATAATCTCATAGATATGAAAAGTTGATATTCTGTCTTTGAAATTTGAGATAGAGGATGCCAAATGAAAAGAAGAGGTTCTTCAAGACCTGATTCAAGAATGGGAAGGGAATTTTCAAATTCTTGAAGCAGAGGTTGTCTCTCTGAGAACTGATCTTGAGAAAAGAAAGATTGAGAAGGGTATAAATAAAAATTTTGTTAAAGGGACAAGGAGACTAGATCAGATTCTGATTAGCCAAAGGCCCTCAGGAATCAAAATCGGTCTGGGATACTCTGAGACATAAGAATATTCTATTGGGAAGATAAACTTCAAGTCTACAGGATTCGAAGAACCATAGAGCCATGGGAAGAAGCATCATGGAAGAATTAATGAAGACAAAAGAGAAGTTGGGAAAAGAGGAAATCGTCAATGGAGAATGAGCCAATTAGCCAGATGACCAAGGTATTTTCCTGCACAATCTCATAATGCTTCTAACAATAGGCATGCCCATTTTTTTTATGGTCATTGCTATAGGTTTCATATCTTTTAACATAAAGTCATTGATTGTAGAAGGATCAGAGTTGAAAGAGATGAAAATCCCATATATAATACGCATTAGATTTCTAAGTCTCAAAATTCTTCTCTCGGAATTCAGAATGTCTTCTCTCCCTTGCTAAGTGAAGTAGAAAACTTCAAATGTAATAATTTTGGGCACAAATCCAGTGAGTGCAGAAGCAGGTTTGAATACCTGTCTAAGTCCCAAAATGTCAGAAAGACAACTATCCAAAAGGATAAAGGGAGCTGGAAACAAAAGACTAAAAATAGCATGCAATGTGGAATCGCCTTATCAACTCATAATCAAGAAAACAAATGGTATGTGGATAGTCGTTGTTCCAAACATATGACTGGGGACAAAATAAAAATTTTGTCACTTAAGGAAAAGGACAGAGGAAGCAATGCCAATTTTGGAAACAATGCTCCAGCAAGAATTAAAGGAAAAGGAGTAGTTAGTATTGATCAAAAAACAGAAGCAAAAATTGTGTTGTATGTAGAATGTCTCAAGCACAATCTGCTCATTGTTAGCCAAATGTGTGACAATGGCTATGATGTGACCTTTCGATCTAAAGACAGTGATATCTGCAACATAAAGAATGGAAAACTAGCGGGAAAATCAATCAGAACCCACAATAATGTATATGTGTTTAATGATTCCAAGGTTAACTGATATTTAATAAAAACAAGTGAAGCACAGTTGTGGCACAAGAGGCTTGGGCATATGAATTTTTACAATTTGATAAAAATAAGCAAGATGGGAGAAGTGAGAGGATTACCCAGACTATCAAAGCCCAATAACACAATCTGCAAGTCATGTCAGTTTGGAGCTCATTCACACAGACATTTGTGGCCCAACTAGAGCAAAAACCTCAAAATGGGAGAGGTATTTCATGTTGCTCATTGATGATTTCACTAGGGCTACCTAGATTGTTCTCTTAAAAGAAAAATCAGAAGCGTTCAAGAATTACAAGAAGTTTAAAGCTCAAGTAGAAAATGAGAAAGACTTAAAGATAAAAGTCTTACGATTAGATAGAGGGGGAGAGTACACCTCAAGAGAATTTGAGGAATTCTATGAAGAGCACAACATTAGGAGGCAGTAATCAGTGACTAGAACTCCTCAACAAAATGGAGTAGTAGAGAGGAAGCACAGAACAATCCAAGAAATGGATAGAGCAATGTTAGATGAAGTAGGAGTGTCTCGCAACTTTTGGGGAGAAGCAGCCTAGGTAGCAGTATATCTATCAAACAAAACTTAACTTAGGCCTGATAGTGATAAAAATCCCTATGAGTTAGTGAAGGGAAGACCTGCATCAGTTAAACACCTCAAGGTGTTTGGAAGCAAGTGCTTCATTAAAAGGAATGAAAATAGTCCTGTGAAGTTTGATTCACGCGTTGATGAAGGGATATTGCTCAGGTACCCTATTCGAAGCAAAGGATGTAAGTGTTACAACAAGTAGACAAGGAAGATTAAGGATTGCATCAACGTAATAGTAGATGAGGTAGGTTCACAACCTGAATCCTATAAAAGAAATATGAACTCAAATGATGAAGAAAGTTCAGATTTGAGGTTTACAGATCTAGAAGAAACAAATTCAAACAGTGAAGGTGAGGAGGTTGGCACGACTTCAAGGTCAAAGACACCCTCCAGGTATGTACAAAAGGAGAATCCTGAGAGTTAGATTCTTGGAGATCAAAAGGAAACTTGTGGGCAGTACAAGTTATGCAAATTTGGCTCTATTATCACATATAGAACCCAAGAACCTATGTCAAGCAAGTGAAGACAAGTTCTGGGTGAAAGTTATGAATGAAGAACTTGACCAGATTGAAAAGAATGATATGGGAGCTTATTCCAAGGTTGAGAGAGAAGAATATTATTGGAACCAAATGGGTTTTCAAGAACAAACTGAATGAACAAGGTCAAGTAATCATGAACAAAGCTTGATTGGTCTACAAAGAGTATGTGCAAATAGAAGGGGTAGATTTCGAAGAAACATTTGCACTAGTAGCTCGACTGGAGGCTATAAGGATCTTCCTTTCTCTTGTCATCCATAAGAATATCAAGGTATATTAGATGGATGTGAAATTTGCATTTCTTAATGGAGATTTAGAAGAAGAAACTTACATTGAGCAGCCAAAAGGATTTCTACTCACCTTCGATGAAGGTCTCATATGCAAACTGAAGAAGACCTTGTATGGATTAAAACAAGCCCCCAAAGCTTGGTACGAAATATTAGATAAATACCTTTAGCAACAAGGGTTTAAGAAAGGCATAATTGACAGTAACCTGTATGTAAAATCTGAAGGCAACCATCTACTAATGTTAGTTGTGTATGTGGATGATATAATATTTGGCAGCGATATGGAATAGTTGGGACATCAATTTGCAGAATGTATGCAAATAGAGTTTGAAATGTCCATGATCGGAGAACTATCCTTCTTCCTGGGTCTGCAAATTACTCAGTCTCCACGAGTGTTTATATTCCAATCCAAATATCTTAAGGAAACCCTGAAGAAATTTGGAATGGAAGATTGTAAACCAGTCAACACGCCCATGACTATAAGCTGCAAATTGTGCAAAGAAGATGGAATACCGTCGGTAAATCAGACTGAATATAGGTCAATGATAGGAAGCTTACTATATATGACAGCTTCAAGGCTAGACATCATGCAAGCAGTGGGTGCAGAAATTTTGAGTAATTTAACACATATTCAATGGAGATTATCCTGATCATGTACTATTGCGGAAAACATACACAATACATAAGCTCCTCTACGTTGATCATCAATATAGCAGCATCAATAACAATAAAACATCAAGAGCATTCACACATTAACACAGTATGTATCCCGGGGAAAGCATCTCGCTAAAAACCCCAACTATCTGTATATTAATGATTGAGTCATGTAACATTACACAGCATAATACTTCTCACAAGTATCTCCACCTCTGTTACACACAATACAGCTCAGATCTGATCTCCAAATCTCCTCCACTGCTTGCCTGCCTCCACTGCGCAATCCTGCAAGAGAATACTGATGAATGAATGAAGCAAACTTGTATTTCCTTGGCTGAACCACGCAATCCTCATTGGAAATACTCAATCCCACTGATTGTGCAAATCATCATGCACAGCTATAGTCACAACTGATAGCAATCTGATCCTCTA
>APFE030652816.1:0-11173 GCA_000404065.3 Pinus taeda
GCATCGCACACTCTGCATTGAGCTTTCAGTATGGTCCAGTTTTGACCATTTATGAGCAGTTTTCAGTGGAGTTCTGGGAGATGATGTAATCAGCTGACCTTGTTCCTTTAGGTAGTGAAGCAACAATTTTAGGGACTTAGGAGCCCTCAGTTTATGGACATTTATGATTGGGGTTGAAGTGCCCAAAAATGTCTATAACATTCCCTGATCTAGTTTATTTCCATTATGCTTGTAAACAATTTTCACTATTTTGTTATTGATGAATTTAAGTTATGTTTTTGTTGTATCTTTATGTTCTGTTTAGTTCTATCTTTTTTGTATCTCCATGTTCTATTATATCAATATTTCATTTCATTCCTTCATATATCTAGATCAACTAATGCAGCCCCCTCTCAGTATTGTCCTGGTTTCTAACAATTGGTATCGGAGCCAGGTTCCTTCATAATAGTTTAACAACTAGAAGAAAGATCGAGGACCATGGAATACTAGGAAGGATGATTTCATAATAGGGAACCTATGTTTAATGGAACAAACTATGTATTTTAGAACGTTAGGATGAATACCTATATTCAATCAATTGGAGTTGATGTATGGGATACGGTAGAAGAAGAATATCAAAAGTTGCGAGCAGTGATTATGAAAGGTTAGAAGATGGAGTGCACATCCAATGCTAAAGTCATGAATTCCCTACTTGTTGGCCTACCTGAATCAAAACATGTTAAAATGATGGATTACACATCTACCAAAGCTATCCGCAACAACATGAATAGCTGTTATGAAGGTGACAACAAGGTAAAGAAAGCTAAACTTCAAGGTTTTAGGATACAATTTGAGTCTTTCAGGATGCATAATGATGAAGAGATTACAAAGTACTTCTTGAGAGTTGATGTCGTTGTGAACACCATAAGAGGCCTTGATGAGAAATTAGAATAATTTTTAGTAGTTAAAAAGGTGTCCCTCCCTCTCTTTGTCTCTCTCTTATTCCCTCTTACCCACTCCATCTATATCTCTATCTCCCTCTGTCTCTCCTTCTTCATCTCTCTATATCAAACCGTAAACATACACACACTCTCTCCATATTTATCTATATATCTATCTATCTCTCCCTCTTCCTCTCCCTCTCTCTCTCTCTTCCCCCCCCCTTCTTCCCTCTCCGTCCCCTCCACCTATATCTCTATGTCCCATTATCTTTATCTCCCATTTTCTTTCTATGTCAACCCCCAAAAATACACTCTCTCTCTCTCCATATCTATTTGTCTCTCTCCCTCTCTCTCTCTCTCCATATATATCTCTCTTCCTCCCCCCTCTCTTTTCCTCTCTCTCATGCCCTCCTTCCCCCTTCCATCTATATCTTGATATGCCCTCGTCTCTCCTTCTAACCCCAAAATATACACATACTCTCTCTCTCTCCCTCTCTCTTCCTCTCCCCCTCTCTCTTCGCCCCACCCCCCTCTCTCTCTTGCTCTCCTCTCTCCCTCACTGTTTCTCCATCTCTCCCTTGTCACTCCCTCTCCCTTTCCACCTTTCTCTCTCTATGTATTTCTTCCTCTTCCAACTCCATCTCTTTCTCCCCCTCTCCCTCTCCTCTCTCTCAAGTCCTCTCTTTCCCTTTCTCTCCCACCTCCCCCTGTCTCTCCCCCCATCACACACACTCTCTCTCTCCACCCTCCAACTCTATCACTATCTCCCTCCCTCTCTCCTCATTCTCCTGCTCTCACCGCCTTCCTATACGTGTCTCCATGTCTCTCTCTTCATCTTCTTTCCCAATATATATCCACTCCCTTTCTCTCTCTTCCCTCATTCCATCTTCATCTCTCCCTTATCACTCCCTCTCTCTCTCCACCTCCATCTCTTAATGTCTTTGTTCTTACTTCCCTCTCTTTCCCCCTCCAAATCCATCTCTCTCCCTCCCTCTCTCCTACTCTCTCTCTTCCTTCCTCTCTCTCCCCATCTCTACCACCTCTATGTCTCTCTCCCCCACTCTATTGTCCCTCCATATCACTCTCTCTCTTAAACATGATCCCATTGTATTGTATTTAAGAAAGTATCTAAATAGTCCGCTTGGGGTGGCTCAATTGGCATTGGCTGTGGAAATGAAGTCTCACCGAACCAGATGTCTTGGGTTCAAATCTTTTGCTACCCCCCTGATAGGGGTGAGAAGTTGGACATGATGAAGATGTATTCCTACCAAGATTACAAAAAAAAGGTATCTAAATAAAATAAAACATAATTGGTAGCAAAATAATAAACCTATGTTTTGGATCAATCATGTCAAATAAAATACAATAGTAAAAACCTTAAAATAATCATGCACTATATTTCCTCTATCATTGTTAGTCACTTTGTTGTCTCTCTTCCTTGGATCCTTGGTTAAGATGCATCTATTGTGGTTCTTTATAATATTATTTATATTATATAAATTTGAAATATGTATATATAAAAGTATTCTCATTTTTAATTTATTAAAACCTCGATTTAATCTCGTGGGAATATTTTTAGTAGTCGTGAGGATAGAGGGTTTAGATATGCCTCAAAAGTAATTATAACATTTTTTTTAAATTTAATTAATATTTTTTATAAAATTAAATTAAAATAAAGTATTTATAAAACATTTCGATTTTGAAATAAGTTATGATTTTTGAGTATGTGGTATTGATAAGTCATGGTATTTTAAAAAAACAATTAAAATCCTAGATCCAGAACACAGTAATCAAAAGCCTAGATGGCCCATGGTATTAGCCCATGATATTATGATTTTCTTCCCTTTTATTCCTCTCTCCCTACGTCTCTCTATCTTTCTCTGCCTAGATGGCCCATGGTATTAGCCCATGATATTATGATTTTCTTCCCTTTTCTTCCTCTCTCCCTCCATCTCTCTATCTTTCTCTTCTGGGTATTGGCCCATGGTATTGTAAAAAAGCCTATTTAGAAGTTAATAATATCCGTGGAAAATATTCATGATTACAAATATGTTATATTGTAAATATTGAATTTTTATTAGCTTATTAATTAAAGTTAAATATGGAATTAAGATCTTCTTCTGTTGAAAATCTGATAATCTCATCAGGGTGAACAGCGGAGGGCGAACAACGGAGGGCGAACAACGTTCAACGCAGTTAGAGAGCCCTATGAAGGGTGGTAGAAGAGGGGACTCCACTCCTTCCTATAAGGAGGCCATGGCTAGCAGAGGCAATAAGCATCTAGAAAATGCTAGGGAAATGGGGTTGGAAGGCAAAAGAATTACGGATAGGAAATAGAAGAACCGATAGAAAATGATCAATATGGCACAAAAGACAAAGGGGTAGAAGACAAAAAATAGGAAACTAAAGACAAAAAAAGCAAGGGACCTTGCAAACCAAAAGCAGACATAACTCCTAGGGTTATTTTAAATAATCCAGAGTTGTAAGCACATAGGGAGCACATGGGGACATATGCCATCATTTGTAAGTTCAAGGGACTATGGCCCACTGAGAAAGCTTTACAGTCGTGGATTAAATACCACCAGAAACCTAAAGGAAGCATAAATCTTCATCTCGGGTCTAAGGGTTTCTTTGCGGTGGTGTTCACTAATATTGAAGACACGGACAAAATATTTGAAGGAGGGCCTTACTTCTATGTTGCTGTGGGGCTCTACATGAGACCATGGATGATGAACTTTGTTCCAGAAAAGGAAACATTTACTTTAGTACCGATCTAGGTAAGGCTCTATTCTCTACCTCTTTATTACTGGCAAAATGAATCGTTAGTGGCCATAGGTAATAAATTAGGTCGATATGTTAAAGCCTCTGAAGCCACTAGAAGGGGAAAATATACTTCCTTGCTAGAATATGTGTGGAAATGGATCTATCAGGAGCTCTACCGAAGGAAATGATCTTGGAAGTTTTTGATGAAGAATGGGTGCAAACAGTAGATTATGAGAACATTCCATTCAAATGTCGCAAATGCCATGAACATGGACATCTTATCGGAGACTGTCCGCTCAACAAAGAAATAAACAAAAGCAGAATCAACACAATGAAAGAATCAGATAGCTTCGAGAAAGTGGTTAATCGAAGTAAAGGAAGTAAAAGAGGACCGAAAAATTAGCAACGCGAAGAACAACAGTTCAGATAGAACAATTTTCAGGTGCTTCAGGAAGAGGAAGAGATTAATAAAGAAGATCAAGCAATGGAAGGGAGTTCTGTAGACAAGGAGAAGGAAAAAAACCTGGAACAAACACAAAATAATGAGTACCAGAAAGAAGCCACTATGAGCGACGCAGATCAAGAAATGGATCAGGAAATGACCCAGAATGATATGGAACCAAAGGACCATGAACTACTAGAAATCCTTGACAAAGAAAACCTAGACCTGGGAGGATTCTTAAGGTAAGGAACTACGGGGTAAGTGGATTCACTACCTCAAGAAGAACTCATCAGAATACAACAACTGTATCTATGGAAAACGCAGACTGGGAAGATAGAGCGAGGGAACAATATAGATAAGTAGGACAACAGAGGGGTGAAAAAGATGGAAACTACGCTGGGACTAACTATTAGAAACCCAGGCAAGAAAAGAGGTAGGAAAAACTAGAATGAACTCTTGATGGAGTGTGGAAAGTTGATGATTGATTCAGGTAAGATGAAAGATCTAGCTAGCTCTCCTTTACAAATTTGTTATAATGAAGTTGACATCTTGGAATATTAGAGGTCTAGGGTGTAAGAGAAAGCAGAGAATTCTTAGTAACAGAATGAAACAAGAAATGTCAGATATAATGTTCATCCAAGAAACGAAATGTTCCATTCAAAAGGTAAGACAAATCCACAGCAAATGGCTCAGTAGCTATGAGTTTCTAGAAGTAAAAGCAGTGAATACAGCAGCAGGCATACATACTCACTCTATGGAATCCCCACAAAATAGGAATTCTGGATGTTTAGGCTTTCAAAAATTACTTATCGGTTGTTATTCAACTGGTAGGAGACAGGGACACCTTTCTGGTCACAAATGTTTATGGTCCTCAGAGAATAGATGACAAACTTAGGTTTCTATATACTCTTGTGGATCTCAGGGACAGACATGCAGATATACCTTGGATCATGGGAGGGGATTTCAACATGATTAAAACCCTTTCAAAGAAAAAAGGAGGAACAAGAGCTCTAAGTAAAGACTCCATGGATTTCCAAACCTTTTCTGACAGTATAAATCTGGTTGACACTAATTGGAATACGGGCCTCTTTACTTGGAATAACAGGAGGGGAGGTGATGCCCTTGTTGCCTCAAAGCTAGAGAGGTTCTTCATCTATGAGAATCTTATGCTGAATGGTAAAGAGGTAACAGTGCGAGTTCTTCCATTTGGAGGCTCAGACCATTGGCCAATTCAATTGGAAATCAAGGGTATAGGCACTCCTATGAGCAAGCCTTTTAGATTTGAAAATATCTTGCTGTCACACCCAGAATTCAAAAGAAACATTGAGAAATGGTGGTCAGAAGACTTGCAGATTCAGGGGACTAGAATGTATATTCTTCACAAAAGATTAAGGCACATCAAATCTCGACTTAAGGAATGGAACAAGAAGGATTTTGGTAATATCTTTGAAGAAAAGAGAGTAGTTGAAAACAGAATGCAGGTTCTCAACCAAGCTCTTATCAAGGAAGGCTTTGATAAAGATATCAGTGATCAAACGGATAAACATTATCAAGAATGGGAGAATCTATGTAAACAAGAGGAAATATTTTGGAGACAAAAGTCCAGAGTTCAATGGCTAAAAGGAGGAGAGCGCAACACTAAGTTTTTCATAGAACCACCATGGCCAATAGAGCTCACAACGGGATCTCTTCGATCAAGAATGAAGCAGGGGAACTTCAGATCTCCCATAAAGCTATAGAAGTTGTGTTAGTCCACCACTTCCAAGGTATAACACAGGAAAACGATTCAGATAGAGAGCAATCCATCAGGGAAATAACTAGTAATGTACCGAAACTGGTATCCATAGAGGACAACTTCAACCTTAATAGACCAGTAACGAAAGGGGAGCTAAGTGATGTCCTCCAAGACATGCAGAATGGCAAAGCACTAGGCCCAGATGGTTTCAATGTGGACTTTTTCAAAGCGTGCTGGAATATTGTTAAGCAGGACATTTTGAATGTTGTGGAGGATTCCAGGTCAAACAAAACCATTTTGAGAGCCCTCAATACATCCTTCATTGCCCTGATCCCCAAATAGGAGATTTCTCATACACCGGATAAATACAGATCCATAGCCCTATGCAACATAATCTATAAGATTATATCCAATATTCTGGCTAGCAGACTCAAACCTTTGGTTCCGGTCCTGGTTTCAGGGGAGAAATTAAGTTATGTGGAAGGTAAACAAATTTTGGATAACATCATTCAAGTGCAAGAAGTGGTGCACTCTTTAACTAGCAAGAAGTAGGTGGGTATGATCATGCAATTAGATATAGCCAAAGCTTATGACAAGGTAAATTGGGTCTACCTTAAGAAAATGCTTATTGCATTTGGATTTGATCATATCCGGGTTAGATGGGTAATGGCACTGGTGACCTCCTCCAGTTTTTCTATATTGGTCAATGACTCTCCCTCAAATATTTTCAGTCCCTTAAGAGGCCTCAGACAGGGGGACCCGCTCTCCCCCTTTCCTTTTATCATCATGATGGAAGGACTAGGGAGAGCTATAAATTGGGCAAAATCTTCAAGAAAAATTAAAGGTCTACAGCTTACTGATAAGGGGCAGGCCGTGACTCACCAACAATTTGTAGATGATACCATGCTACAAGGACTCCCCACAGTCCAAGAAGCTTCAAACTACAAAAGAATTTTGAATCTTTTTTCCTCGACTTCAAGTATGGAAGCTAATCTCTCTAAATCAAAAATCTTCTTCTTCAATACCGATATTGCCATTCAGAAAAACATCTCCAGAATTCTTGGCTTTCAAAGGGGTTCCCTTCCTTCAAAATATTTAGGAGTCCCTCTAACTGCTAAACCAATGCTCAAAAGTATATGGGAACCTTTGATCAACAAGTTGCAGGACAAAGTCAACAAATGGACCATCAGATCCTTAAACCTTGCTGGCAGGTTAGTTCTTACAAAGTCAATGCTTCAAGTAATCGCGATTTTCATGTTATCAGCCCTCCCAGCTCCAAAAGGGGTCCTTCAACAATTTAGAAATATTCAAAGAAACTTCCTTTCGGGCAGAGAAGAGACTAAGAGGAAATGGGCCTTGGTGTCTTGGGATAAAATTTGTAAGCCCAAGAACCATGGAGGGCTAGGATTGGATGATCAGGAGATTCTTAGTAAGGCTCTAGGGGCCAAAATTTGGTGGCGCTAGGTCTAGCTTCCAGAGACTCAATGGGAAAATATATGGAAAGAAAAATATGCTAGTTCCTGGCAAAACAATGATCTTATAAGAATGTAAGGAAATATAAAGGGTTCTTATATTTGGAACAAATCCTGGGAGAATAGAAGACTAGTACAAGAGAATAGCTTCTGGGAAATCAGAGAAGGAAATTTTTCTCTTTTCTAGGAAGATAAGTGGCAACAAGAATCAATTCTGGAAAAAGAAGACTTCCTTGATCTTAAACAGGGGTCAGATTCCCAAGGTTTAACAATGGTTAAGGATTTCTGGATACATTCTCATCTTATAGATAAGTGGAGAATCTGGAAAAACATATATTGCAGAAATAACAATCTCCTGAAAACTAAAGCAGAGGACCTCAGGAAAATAGTAGAGCAAATGAAGATCTTAGTGGCAGAGGGACATGACCAACTAATATGGGGAAACAACAAAGATGGCAACTTTAATCTTAAGGAAGCAAAAAGAATTCTCCTCGAGCTGGAACCCCTAGTTCCGGACAAAATCTAGCTAAACCTTTGGAAGCATCAAGGGTGGATGAAAATCAAACTCTTCATGTGGGTGGTTTATCACAAGAAAATTCTGACTTGGGATAACATTAGGAAGAGAGGTGTTCAGGGGCCTTCAAGATGCCTGCTCTGTGAAGCTCAAGAAGAAACCTTGGAACATTTACTCAACAACTGCATTTTCACATCCTCTTTATCGAGCTTATTTGCTACAATCTTTCAACAATCTGATAGAGATAGAGGAAGCATCATTAGTACCCTCATCAACTAGAGGAAAAAAATTTCGGATAATGAAATTCTTAACTCAGTGTGGGCTCTTACACCAAGCTTCATCATATGGAACGTTTGGTAGGAAAGGAACAAAAGAATTTTTAAGGAGGAAAAAAAGCCCCCACAACACCTGGTAGAGATAATCCTAAAGTAGCTCAAGGAGACTGTGGGAACCATTGTTCGTAACCTCCCTAAAAATCCCCCCTCAGAAGCAGATTTAAATATTCTCAGGCAGTTGGGGATGCAGGGGCTCACCCTCCCAGGCCTTGTCAGGGAGATCATTTCTTCGGATACGGAGAAGGATTTTTGGCATCCTCCTCCGGAAGGCTATTTAAAATACAACATTGATGGGGCTTCAAAAGGGAACTCGGGTACTGCAAGGTATGGAGGTGTCCTCAAAAGTGCAGAGGGAAGTATCGTTTTCATCTTCCATTGCCACCTAGGTACAACCACCAACAATATGGCTGAACTAATGGCTATGGAACAATGCTTGGATTTACTGAAGCGGGATAACTATCTAAATGTCATGATAGAGGCAGATTCAGAGTTAATTATCAACTCAGTGCAAAAAATACATAATGGAACTGTGCAGGACAAAGTCTCTAAGCATTGGAAATTAATTCGGGTCTTCCAAAGAATTCATAGCCATCTTTAGGGCCTGCGCACTGTTAGTTTCCACCATGTTCGTAGAAAGGCAAAAAAGCTGGTGGATCTTTTGGCCAACCAGGGTGTCAGCTGCACAGAGAATAATGAGTCGATAAAGTGGCAGGAGTTGAGTCCAAGCAGACTGAGAGCTCTATGCTGCGAACAGGCTGAAAAAGATAGGGAAGTGTTTAGACTCAAAACCATGGAGACTAGCTCGATTTGATTTTCCCCTGTATGTGTCTTCATTTTGGGCAAATTTCACTGAAGAGAAGAGAACCATGTTTGGTCACCCAGACTCGACGAGTAAGCATGATGAAGTTCTCAGATGATTCCCATAAGTCTTGGCTCGAAGGAACACTCTCACCCTTACAACATCCCAAACAAAGGCGAGGAAGTTTTACTTTTGCAGGAGGAACCAGGTCATTCGGCAAGGGGTGGTTTCAGATTTCGAGGTCCAGATTACAAAAGCACCTCCCAGGCGGTTTTCGACTGATCGCGCTGCCCTCAGAGTGGTATGGGTTTTGGCATTTTAGCAACGATCCCATTCATCCTGTGACGTGTGGCATGAGGGGGTTCAGAAAACCGCCCTCCATTGCAAATTATCTTAGCTCCTTCTTGTCCTTAGGGAAATCTATCTCATCCGTTGGATTCGGTGGTAGTGAATCAACGGTTGACCGAGACAGAGCATCTTGGTGGGGCATGACTGTTATACTTTGGGCTCATTAGATTTGCGTCTTTCTCCTCAGCCGTCGATCTTCTTGATTTGATGGGTCGGTTCATTGGGTTTGGGTTTACTGGAGGGAGGCTGCGCGAAAGTTCGCGGGCTTTCCATGGGTTAGTCTTTAGTCATGTTAGTTATTTCTAAGGCTCGATTTTTGAGATGTAAAGCTGTATGATGTAGCCCTTGGAGGCTTAAGCTTTATTTCTTTTCTGGTTCTTTGGCGTCCGGTGGACATTTGTATATACTATACACTATTTTTTAACTCAATGATATAGAAGGATCCATACTTGCTTCAGCAAAAAATAAAAATAAAATTAAAGTTAAAGATGGTTATGAAATCATTATTTTAATTTATATGGTAAATTAGATGTTAATTTATAAGTATTATTTATATATTATATATTTTAATGTGGTATGTATATTATGTTTTATTTTATCTAAAAACTTGTTCCTAATTTTATTAATAAAAAATGAAATTACAATATAAAAAAATTGATTTTAAAAAACATCTAACATCTCATATCTCACATCTAACATCTCAATATTGAATTTTTATTAGCTTATTAATTAAAGTGAAAGAGGTTATGAAATCATTATTTTAATTTATATGATAAATTAGATGTTAATTTATAAGTATTATTTATATATTATATATTTAATGTGGTATGTATATTATATTTTCTTTTATCTAAAAACGTGTTCCTAATTTTATTAATAAAAAACAAAATTACAATATAAAAAATTTGAATTTAAAAAATATCTAACATCTGATATCTCACATCTAACATCTCACATCTCATATCTCATATCTCACGCCCACACATCTACCCTATCCACATCTAATGCCCACACATCTACCCTATCCACATCTAATACCCACACATCTATCTTATACTGGGTTGTAACATCTCACGTCTCATATCTCATGCCTACACATCTCCCCTATCCACATCTAATGCCTACACATCTACCCTATCCACATCTAATACCCACACATCTACCCTATTAGGTTGTAGAGCGTCTCTCTCGGTGCACTAAAAATTGTTTCAAACGATTATAAATTTAATTTTTCTATAATTTATCACTTCTAAATTTTGTATTTTAATCAAATCAACTTGAGTGAGTTAAAGGTCCACACATCTGTTATATAATTAAGTAATGAATATATGTGTAACTAATTACCTAATTCAAAGTCCACCTATAATCTTAAAATATTTCGTTTCTATGCGGTTCACGAACCCCATAGATCAGTGACCACCAACTGCTGAGCTTGACCTTGAGAATGTCAAGAGAATTGAACTTGTGACCTCTCAAGAAAAAATAGCTTTAATGGTTGAAGACACTAACAATTTAGCTAAGGCTTAGGGATTATAATTGTTAATGTCAATTAAATATTTGTTAGATTATTGTTTTAGTCTTTTAATAATTTCGCTATTGTTTATTGATTGATATGAAAATTGATTATTTAAATAATAAGATTTAATTATCCGAAAATTTAATATATTTAACAATATTATGTCAAATTAAAGTTATACCATTGCAAGAATAAAATTTAGCCTGCTAAAAATTTAAACATTTAACAAAATTATGCCAAAACGTTTTAACTATAATTTTGTAATAACATATTTTTTAATGTCATGTTTTCTAAATAGAGTTTTATTAAAAATATTATATTTGTATTTA
>APFE030652820.1:0-59383 GCA_000404065.3 Pinus taeda
TATTTCTAACTCTGTTAATGCTTTAACTTCCAAAGGAGCAGATGCAACATTATGGCATCATAGGCTTGGACACATGAGTGAAAAAGGAATGAAGATTCTTCACTCAAGGAATTTGTTGCCGGTTTTGAAGAATGTTGATTTGGACTTCTGTGAGAATTGCATTTATGGAAAACAGAAGAGAGTCAGATTTCTCAGAGTTGGGAAAGAAAAGAAGAATGAAAAAATGGAGCTTGTGCATACAGATGTATGGGGACCTGCTCAGGTATCATCTCTCGGTGGCTCTCGTTATTATGTTACTTTTATTGATGATGCAACTAGAAAAACTTGGATTTATTGTATTAAGAATAAATCTGATGTATTTGATACTTTCAAGAAATGGAAAACTTTGGTTGAGATTGAGACAGGAAAGAGATTGAAGTGTCTCAGATCAGACAATGGAGGTGAATATTGCAGCAAAGAGTTTGATAGGTACTGTTCAGAGCATGGAATTCGCAGAGAGAAGACAATTTCAAGAACACCACAAGAAAATGGTGTGTCAGAAAAGATGAATAGAACAATCATGGAGCGTGCAAGGTGCATGAGATTGCATGCAGGATTGCCTTTACAATTTTGGGCAAATGCTATAGATACTGCTGTTTATCTAATAAACAGAGGGCCTTCAAGTTCCTTGGATGGTGGTGTTCCAGAGGAAGCAAAGACATGTAAAAAGGTAAACTACTCTTTTTTAAAGCCTTTTGGTTGTGAGGCCTTTGTCCATATTAATAAAGAAAATAGAACAAAGCTTGAGGCGAAGTCAAATAAATGTACCTTTATTGGATATGGTGTTAATGATTTTGGTTATCACTTATATGATTACGAAAATAAAAAAATCGTTAGGAGAAGAGATGTAATATTCAATGAAAAGGTCTTGTATAAGAATCAGTTGTAGGAAAAGAAATAGGAAAAAGAAAACAAGGAATACACAGTTCTTGATGAAATCACTGAAAAAGTAATGTGCCTGAAAATAATAATAATCAATAACCACAACAACAACAACCACCACAACAACAACAGACACCCCAAACACCTGAAAGTGGTGTTAGAAGATCTACCAGGATAAGTATACCCCTTAAATGATACTCTCCTTCATTATATTATTTAATGTTGACTGATTCTGGTGAACCTGAATGATATGAAGAAGCAATGCAGGTTGAAAGAAGGAAGAAGTGGGAGGTAGCCATGGAAGAAGAGATGGACTCCTTAATGCATAACCAGACTTGGGACTTAGTTAGGTTGTCTGCAGGAAAACTACATTGAAGAATAAATGGGTTTACAGGCTGAAGGAAGAAGATGGAGGAAAAACAAAGGTACAAAGCTAGACTTGTGGTGAAAGGGTTTGCACAAAAGAAAGGTATTGATTTTGATGAAATATTTTCTCCTATTGTTAAAATGACTTCAATCAGAACTATTTTAAGTCTAGTAGCAGTTGAAGATTCACATCTTGAGTAGTTAGATGTAAATACAACCTTTCTCCATGGGGATTTGGAGGAAGAGATATATATGCAGCAGCCACAAGGATATGAGGCAAAAGGGAAGGAGAAACTAGTGTGCATGTTGAATAATAGCTTGTATGGCTTAAAATAGGCTCCAAGGCAGTGGTATCTAAAATTTGACAAGTTTATGTTTGAACAAGGTTATACTAGATGTCACTCTGTTCATTGTGTTTATCTGAAAAAGCAAAATGATGGCAGCTATATTATATTGTTATTGTATGTAGATGCCATGCTTGTTGCAGGGTCTAACATGAAGGAAATAAATGTGCTCAAATGAAAATTGGCAAATTCATTTGCAATGAAGGATTTGGGAACTGCAAAACAAATCCTTGGTATGAGAATAACTAGAGACATGAAAAATCGCAAATTAACATTGTCTCAAAATGAGTACATACAAAAGGTGTTGAAAAGATTTAATATGCACAATGCAAAACCAATTAGTACACCTTTTTCTAGCCATTTCAAACTTAATAAGAAAATATGCCCAAAGACCCAAGAAGACATGGATTATATGTCTAAAGTTCCATATGCATCAGCAGTTGGAAGCTTAATGTATGCAATGGTTTGCACAAGGCCTAATATTGCACATGCAGTGGGAGTTGTAAGCAGGTACATGAACAATCCAGGAAAAGAACATTGGATGGCGGTGAAGTGGATTCTCAGGTATTTGAGAGGTACCATAAATCATGCATTATGCTTTGGTGGTTCAAACATTGCTCTACATGGATATGTTGATGTAGATATGGCAGGTGACAGAGATAACAGGAGGAGCACTACAGGATATGTATTTACTGTAGGTGGAACAGTTTCCAGTTGGGTTTAAAAAATCCAAAGTGTTGTTGCACTTCCAACAACAGAAGCAGAATATGTTGTTGCTACAGAGGCTAGTAAAGAAATGATTTGGTTACAAAGGTTTCTGGATGAATTGGTTAAGAAGCAGAAGTTGGGCAGGTTATACAGTGACAGCCAGAGTGCCATACATCTTGCAAAGAACTCTGCATTTCATTCCAAGACTAAACATATACAACTCAAGTACCATTTCATACGGTCAACATTGGAAGATGGACAGTTGAAGCTAGAAAAGATACACACTAGCCAAAATCCTACAAATATGTTAACAAAAATTGTAACAAGGGAGAAACTGAGAATGTGCTCAGTTTCAATTAGTCTTCAAGTATGATGAAGAAGATGAGAAATAGCCAGGTCCAGAGTGGAGTCATTGTCTAGCAAATGAAGCAGTGGTGGAGTTGCTATAATCAGTCTCCAAGCGGGAGATTGTTGGGTGTGGAGCCTAATTATCTTCTGTATTCAAAGGTTTCAGCCAGATGTATACCCCAAGAAGACTGTACACCCTTCTACGCAGGGTTGGTGGGACTTGTAAAATTCCCTCGAAAAATGTTGTAATTTCGTAGTAAATCTGGCCTGTTCATTAGGCAAATGATCTTATGGTAGAAGTTGTGTTTAATTTAGGGTTTTTTGCCCTAGAAGGCAACCCCTCACTATATATGAGGGAATTGTATTACGTGTATGTAGATCTGTATTCTGAGTGAGGAAGAGAGAGGAGATTGAGAGCGAAGAGGGTGTTACAACAAATTTGTTGTAGGTTGTATCTCTTCAGTTTGTTGGATAATATAAAAAGAAGGATTGGCTATTTCTCCATGGACGTAGCCCAAAATGGGTGAACCACATATATCTGTGTCTCTCTTGTTTTATGTGTTTATATTTCTGCAATATTTTATGTGTTCCATTGCTCTGTAATATATAATTTTGTAACAAAGGAGGTTTGGGGGAACATATTCAAGGACCTCCCAGAGGTGAAAACACTGGCTTGAGGGTGTTTTGCGTTACATTTTCAGAAGGAGGAATACACTAATTGGGCTCTTACCAGATATTGGCACATCAAGATGGTGTCGGTCATGCTAAAGCAATGGAGCCCAGTCTTTGATCCAAAGAGGGAACAAATTGGAGTTGGACCACTATGGGTTAGGCTTCCTGGTCTTCCCTTGCACTTTTGGTTTGAAGATATCTTCATTTGCATTAGCAGTGCACTCAACACCTAGATGGACTTCGACAAATCATACATCAAATCTAGAAGTCGGTCTTTGGCCCACATACTAGTCTACTTGGATACTAAACAAGGGTTGGAGGAAAAAATCACACTGCAGTGGAAACTTTTCACCAGGATACAAATTCTGGACTAAGAAAAAGTATCATTCAGATGTCGTAGGTGCCATAAGGTTGGGCACCTCTACAAGGAATGTGCATTGGTTTCCAAGGTTTTGCCCCCATCTAAAGAAGTAGAGAAAGTTGCAGCTAGGGCATCAACTTCCGTTCCTAAGTAGACACCTCCAACAAATTCTTTTGTGCCATTGAAAGAAGTATCGACTCAGATGCTATCCTCGATTACTCTCCGTCCTCCCTCCCCACCAATGACAAGATCAAGGGCTACTGCTGAGACTACTCAATCCTTAGGTACTCCTCCCCTCCCTTGCTTTGTTCTTGCATCTACTTTTTCATGCTCTACTCAACATTTACACTCTGCATCTACATCTATTTCAGATTTCATTCCTCACTCCATCCCTTGCTCCGTTGTATCCCACCTTCCTTTCATCACTACCACTCCACGCTCTATCATTGACCGAGAGCTTTCCCCCCTCATGCTGATTCATCGATCCTCTTTGGACATTCGCACTCATACAACCTCTGTCTTCGCTCTTCTCATCCTTCAGAGATCGTTGTGAACTTTGGGTTGGGCATGATTTCCCCCTCCCGTGCTCCCAAATCCACCAGGGGGAGGAAATCTCATATGTTGAAGGTCATCCTTCTTGTTGAGGTCGAAGTGGCTTCTGGAAGACAATCCTCTCTTGACTGGGTACTTATACCACATGCTACCCACCCTTTGTGTCCCCCATGAAGTGGCTTTCATTCAAATGTCAAGGTCTCACTAGCCCTCCCAAAAAAGTAGCCCTCAAAGGATTATTTGAATCTGAGCGTGTTGACATTATTTTTCTACAAGAAACCCTTGGGTTGGATGATCAAATTATTCCTGTACTTCAATCATTGAAATTGGGCTAGACCTTATAGTCCCTTGATGTCATGGCGTGATTGGGTGGTCTAGCCTTGCGTATTCATCCCTGCACTATACATCTCAAAGCCTCCTGGGGTGGTGTCAGATTTATTAGCATGGATATTGTTTCCTCAAGCCTGGGCATGGATATCAAGATTATCAATATTTACGGCCCTAGTCATAATAGAGAGCCATTCTGGAACCACCTCCTATATGTCTCCATTATCAACACTGATAATATCATTCTTGGAGGAGATCTAAACTTCTCCAATGGCTTTGGGGAATCTTAGGGAAGCAATGCACAAGTGGATTCCTTATCAGATATCATGGAGTAGCTTCTCAAACAACGTCAGTTGACTGATATTTTGATGGTAAAACTCGAGCCCACTTGGCACAATCGTAGAATTGGGGAGGCTTCCCTAACCATGCGGTTGGATCGTTTCCTCATAAAGGATACCCTGCTGAGAAGATTATCTATATATAGACAATGAGTTGGTACTAGACGAATTTCAAACCACTCCACCATATTCATGGATATCTCTAGCCCTTTTCAGAAGCTAAGGGCACCCTACAAATTCAACTCCACTTGGCTATCAGACCCCTTATATATTCACTTGGTTAATAGTTACTGGCGATCTCACCCACCATCCTCAGGGAGAACCATCGCGGAGGCCTTCTGTGACAACCTTTTTGAGATCAAGAGTTTATCCATTACATGGGCCAAGGAGAAAAGAGATCGAGATGAACAAAGTCTTCAAACCATCGAACAGAATCTGGACAATCTTTTGGATGAACATGGATGGGAGTTCATATCTGTCGAGGAAAATTCTCATCTCATTGAGTTGGAAGAGCAGTGATTCAAGATTTTAAAATAGAGGGAAGAAACTTGGCACCTCCAGAGTTGTGCTGTATGGTTACAAGTCGGGGATGAGAATACAAATTTTTACCACAACTTTGAAAAAGGAAGGAAAGTCAACAACACTATTTGGAGCATTCCTATGGAGGATGGAAGTTTAGCAACCTCTTTTAATCAACTGACTGATCTAGGTAACTCTCACTTCCAAAACGTTTTTAAGGCTCCCCCTGGTGCCACACTCGCAGAAATTATTCGAATAGCAGGACATTTCTGTAGGTTTGTCGACCTAGATGAGGCTGAGGAACTCATCTCCCTTGTCACTATGGGGAAAGTGGAAAGCACTTTAAAATGGTTTAAAAAAGATAAGAGTCCAGGGCCTCATGGATGGACTATTAATTTCTACCTTACCTTTCATGAGACTATTGGACCAGACCTACTCAAAGTGGTGGATGAATGGAGGACATCTGGGTGGATGTATGAGGCCATCAAATCCACTTTCATTGCCCTTATTCCCAAGTCCGATTCCCCCTCATTGTTTAATGATTTCTGACCCATTTTACTTTGTAATTGTCTCTACAAGATCATCGCCAAGATCATAGCCAATCGCCTCAAACCCATTCTATCCTCTCACATGTCCCTTGAACAGTTTTCATTCCTCCATAACAGTCAAATCCATGAGGCTACTAGCTCAGCACAGGAATCCCTTCATTCCATGAAGACTAAGAAACTCAAAGGGGCCATTCTCGAAATTGACCTTGCAAAAGATTTCGACCGGGTTAGTTGGCTCTACATTAAAATGATTCTCACCCACTTGAGCTTTCCACTTCCATTCATAGATTGGATTATGTGCTGCAACACCTCGATCTCCTTTAGTGTCCTGATTAATGGCTCTACCTCTCACTTCTTTCATGCTGAATGAGGTCTAAGGAAAGGTTGCCCGCTCTCCCTCTCCTCTTTCTAATTGTAATGGAAGGACTCAATAGACTCATTTCTTCTACCAAGTAGGTCGGGAGACTACAGGGACTCAAAATATATGATCAGTGCTTCCTTGCTCACTTACTCTTTGTAGATGATATGCTCATTTTCCTTAATGGAAGTATAAGCAATACTTCTACATTATTTAATATTCTCATGCTCTTCATCAAGGCCATAGGTATTAAAATCCTTTATTACTCTCTATGATTGTAATCCACAAGAAGCAAGGGTTGCACATCATAAATTTCCTTATCAGAGCCATCACCTGGAGGATGGACTCAAATATCTGGGATTCTGGATAAAACCTCATTGCTACAAGATTTTCGACTGGATTTGGCTTGTGGTCAAGATTGAAAAATTATTACTCAATTACAACCACATATTCCTCTCCAGAGCTGGCTAGTTTGTGCTCATTAAATTAGTCTTAGAGGCTACACCTATTTACTGGATGTTTCTGGCTAGGATTCTGAAAGGAATCTTAGCCTGGATACAAATGATATGTTGTAGATTCCTTTGGAATGGTTATAAGGAGTGAAATCCATTTTCTTGGGTGGGTTGTAATCATATTGCTATAACAAAGAAATGGGGTGGTTAGGTCCTGAAGGACTTATCCGCCTTCGCACATGCTCTTGCTTCCATGATGGGTTGGATTATTCTCAGCTCTAAAAGTCTCTAGACTGATGTTATCTATCAAAAATATATATGTCCCCATCATCTTATGGATTGGAGTTGTTTTCCCACTTGGCAACAATCTGGGATATCCATGGTCTTGCGAGCGATATTACATTCTATGCCTACCATTAGAAATGGATTAGCATGGCGAACCAATGAAGGAACTTTTGTTCACATTGGCTTGAATCCTTGGTCAGGATGTGCGAATATGTTTTGATTACCTCCGGACCTTATTCATATACTTAATAATAGGAACATTAATGTGATTGCATAGATTTTTGATCTGGAGAATATTACCATCTTTGCACAAGCTTCATTTACAACGGTGCAATTAGGCATCCCCTAGCAATGGCAGCTTGACTAGGAAGGATATGTCGCTACCCTTATTGAATATCATGTCCGTATCAAAGAAGGAGCTGATGAGCTCATTTGGACCCTGACACAGCATGGCACATACTCCCCAAAGGTGGGCTATCCCATCATCCACTCTGCACACAGACCACTTGTCCTGTTGGACTAGTGGGGAATGATTTGGTAGCTCAAAGCACCTCCAAGAACAAGGCTCTTTATGTGGAATGTCATCAAAAATAAAAATCCAACTGGAAACAACTTATTGCGTCGATCCTTTTACAACCCTACCTGGCCTGTGCTTTGTTAGCTGGTAGAAGAAACCAATGAACACCTTTTCCTATCTTGCCTGATGGTTGTTCAACCTTGGAATCATGTCTTAGATCCGCTATCTCTTTCTATCAGATGGCATGGACAATATGTACCTAAGGCTTGGGACCTCTGGCGTGTTGCAAGTTGTGATTCAAAAGTCGATTGCCTTCCCCTCCTTATTTGTTGGTCTATTTGGTTGATAAGGAATGGGATCATATTCAGGGGAAATTTCCTAGATGGTCATACATCACCACAAAAATCATTGCTTCATACCAACAATTACAGATGATGATCTCACATCTATAGGCTAAGTGGTTACTCCATAAACTATTGATCATTCTATTCCCTCGGCTTCCTTCGATGGAGCAACGCATGCACAGGGATGTGGTTGAGGAGTATTATTTCACTCTATCTGAAAACCATCATTTCAAAATTCAAATGGGGTTAGGAGTGGGAAAAAATAATTTTGCAACACTAATTTCCCTCAGACATGTCTTACACTTTGCTTTAGCACATACATGCAATCATATTCAGATTTTTGGTGACTCTAAAATCATCATCAATTGGTTCAATAACATATCTACATGCCATGTGCACTCACTCAGGAACATATTGGATGAAATTATGATATTAAAAGCACAATTTAATTCAATTTCATGTCATCATATTTATAGGGAACGTAACTCGGCTGCTGAAAAACTATCGAAGGAGGCTACAACACATCCCAGAGGCCTATGGTTAATACAGGAGAAGATTGGAGAGAAACAATACCAGTACTATCACCAACCCTATATGGATAGGGCATATCCAAAGGCTACCAGACCCTAAGTTATTTTGAATTTTTTTAGCAGTGGTTATTACAGCTACTTATTGATGATATGTATATATTTATGCTACATCTTTTATACTTATCAATATACCCTGTGTGGTAATATATGTACAAAACTATACTTTTTGCATGACTTCGGTCATATGTTTTTTGATATCTACTTGAAGGCTACGGCTAGCACACTGCATGTGCCATAGGCATCTACTAGTTATGATTTTTCCTCGGGGAAAAAAAAATAACATGCAACTGCAAACTCAATCATTCTAATAATCAGTATATAGTCAGTATATAGTTAGGAATGGTATTATTAGTAGCTGGTATGGTAGGATTAATGTATTCGCTAGTTGAACTCTATTAGTTTAGCACTGACCAATCCAAGGTATAATGTTTAACTTTGAAAGGAAAATATATTTCTTTTTCAATATTATTAAAAAAAATATTTTTCAAACATTCCATTAGGCCATAATTTTGAAGATAGAGCCTTTCTGCCATGTGATAATTACCTTAGATTTTTTTGGCATAATTTTTTGATGTAGTTGCAATATTTATGCCATGATTTTTCATTGAAAATAGATCATAATCACATAAATAACATATTTACCATCATTTAGGGCCCACCATAATTTAATCAAAATTTCCCATAAAAAATGAATAGAAATAAGATGGACATAAATATCCTACACGAAATTACTACCTACTATTATTTATGTTTTCTTCAATAATATAAATATGCCAACTTAGTTGTGGTCATTACCCACCAAAAATTTATGAAAGTCCATATTTCTTAGCATGCAAATCACTTTTCTCCTTCATATATCAGTTTCAATTTGCAATTTTTCTAAATAGATAACATCCACTTTAATGGTGGGAACTATGCTGCCTTACGACACTTGTTATACTTGAAACTGGAAGACAAAGGTGTCATTTTAGTGTTAGTTTTATTTTAGAGAAAGAAGTGAGTTTCTATTTCTATTAATTTTATTATCATTGAAATTTTTGTAGTAAGTCAATGATTAACTCACTATCTTTATATCTTATTAGATTAAATGAGAATAAAATTATATTCAATGAATATAATAAAAAGACCAATCATTATTGATTTAGTTTAAAACTGACTACAGTACAGACGGTTTCGTTTAGTTTTTGAAACTAAATTAATTAATAATTCATAAACAATATATAAAAAAACAATAATTGGTTTACTGTCTTTCCATAATTTCCATTAAATATCAATTCATACTCATTCAACTAGAAAATAAGCGAATCATTAACTACCCCAGAGTGCTTCACATTCATTCAACTAGACATCGAATATCAATTCATACTCATGCACCTAGACAATGAACGAATCATTAACTACCGCGCAGTGCTTCACATTCATTCATGTCGACAATGAGCGAATCATTAACTACCGCAGAGTGTTTCACGTTTAGTCCGAGGTCAAATATAATAAAAAAGTATCATAATCGTCTAGGGTTTCAACCAGGAATGGAGGGACAGACAACAATATTGTCTCCATCCATGATCGCTTATTACGATGTACACTCCGTTGCGATAGATAATTTGATCTTTAATTCAATCAGCCGACCATGCTGACGGTCGAAAGCGATAATTCGTAGGCTCGATGCCTAGGTACCAGACGAAATATATATTGCTGGTAAAAAAATGTTATGGGGCCAGAGTTGAAGCGGCATTCTTATTTGAGGATAGTTAGTATATGCTAAGGACGTAACCATATAAAACGAAACGAAACGGAAATAATCAACCAGAGCACATGGCATAATTATCGTTTATAGTTAAGTCTGCTTTGATCTACTCAATTTCTTTAAATTGTAGGTCTTAGATTTCACGTGGATGCTGATTATAGGTATTACGACCTTCAAATATGTCAAAGATTTTCTAGATCATCGGTTAAGTCATTCTATATCGTTCTATTTAAAAAACTCTTCAGATTATCCGCTACTTTATGCGATATAATGTACATGGTTACACATAAAAAGAGAGTTCGAGCGAGTTACAATGACTAGCGGAATATTTTAATTTTTTTTAATATCATAGTTTAATAAAAAAAAATGTCTTCAGGCACACTAAAAAAGAAAGTTTCCTGAAATATGTCATCACGGTTTGGTTTGTCTAGATAAATATTTTAAAAATCTTTAAATACCTTTGTTTCAGTAAAGGTTCTATACTTTTATAAATTATATTAAATATGTTTAATGCAATTCACAAAGGTGGTTAATAAATATATAATTTATTGATAAAATATATTAAATATGTTTATTGCAATTCACATAAGGTGATTAATAAATATATAATTTATAGATATTTTTTTAGTTTTGTATGATTAATAAATTTAGAGAGATATATAATTACTTTTCTAGATTTGATAATGATGATAGTGATTAAAAAAAGAATGTTGACTATTTAATGAATTATGATATAAAAATAAAAAATAAAGTGCATGTATGTTGATATACTTAGTTCTATTTTTTGTAGTGCCTTGATAGCTAATTGTTGATTTCCTTTATTTGGTGCCAACCTTCATTCCCGTAGGATCGTTGAGAGGTGTTCTATCTATTCTACAGATGTATGGATATTGTTTTGTATCTGATCACCTAACAGTTCCTCAATTTGAATTTGTCGAGGCTCTAGAGATAGAGTACTCTTAGATAATCTCTCAGCACAATTGTTGAATTATTTGCAAATATGTTGATAGTCGATCTCTTGGAAATAGCATCTAATCTCTCCAATCCTTAGTTTCCACGTAGCTAAATTCAATACTTCAAGCTTGGCCACACCATTAAGCTAATCAATAACACATTTTGAATCCCCCAAAACCCTAATATTTTCAATGTTTTTGAGTTTTGCTAAAGACATAAGGGTCAAAGATGCTATGAGTTATGCTTTGGTATTTGTTCCAATACTGATGTCAATTCTAAATTGAATGAACATGTACTTAGGTAGTTTGATCAACCCCTGTCCACCACACAAATTTCTTTGTGTAGCCACATCGAAAAAACCAATAGTGATATCAATGGGGATCAAAGGTATATTTTTCCATATTGATCCTTTATTGTGGTTTCATGGATATATTCTCTGAAGTGTGCAACTATCATGGATGATTGTGAAAGAGTCCCAACTCTTTCATTCCTAAAGCTAATACCATTTCTGAGGATCCAAATGCCCCAGGCCACAAAGATGGGAAGAGGACCATAATGTTTTGTTTTCTTGGCCCACTAATGAAGTGTTGCTTCAAAAGCAGACCATTTGCTGTAAGTGTTTCTGACCATAGAGCTAATGACGTTGTCCCATATTTCCTGAGAAATATGGCAATTTGTGAACATGTTCTCTACAGTTTATTCATGCTCATTGCACATATTACAACATTTTGGTCCAAGGAAGCCTCTTTTTTATAGATTCTCTTAGATCAATATTTTATTTGGGAGGGTTAATTGAGAGAAGCACTTCAGTTTGGTTGGGATGTGCCATTTCCAAATATACATATTACACAATCTTTTATTTGGTTCTATTTCTGAGTAAGTTATAGCTTCATATGCCAGGCAAGCTTTAACTTCCCTTGAAGCAGTGTCCCAACTCCATACCAATTTGTGCAGAGTGTTGTAAAGCTTGACTCCATTTATGGTTATCTCTATTATAAAATTCATTCATTCCTAGGTCAACTTGCTATCTAGTCCCAACTCTGTTCCTAAAAGCCAATAATAGTTGGAAACCCTAGTTGAGTCTCGAGCTTTGATTTCATGTAAGTGGACCAAACCTTTTGAAATGAGTTTAGTGTATAGTTCAGAGGAGAACTCATAGACCTGAGCCCATCCTATGAAGTGATCCTTGCCAAGGATAATCTGCCTCCCATCAAAACTCTAGGATAGCCAACTATAGAGGAATGGGAAAGTTGTAGTGAGATATTTTCATGCTATAGAACCTCCTTTAGATGGTTTATTTTCAAATCCTTTGATGCAATCCACAACTGTCTTTTGTCTAATATATTTCCTTCTTATAGTCTGACTCCATAGACCCTTCCCAAATAAGGCTCTCAACATATTTTTTAGAGATAAGGCATTGGAAAAAAAACGAAGATTCTTGAATCCCCATCCTCCAAGATGCTTGGGAGAAGATAGTAATTTGCAAGAGGCAAGATGAAAGCTTGGCTTCGTGTTTTTCCCAATCCATAAAAATTTGGACATCAATTGTCTAATAACATTGAGAGTGGAAGTGGGAATCTTGGCTAGGGATAACCAATATACAAGGATGTTTTCCATAACAGATTGGAACGAAATCATTTTCCCCCCTAATGATAGTGAGTTTTAACACATTAGGTTGATTTTTTTCTCCACCTTACTAATCAACCATTTCCAATATCCTATATGGTAATCATTAGGTTTTAGAAAATACCCAAGATACTTAAATCCACTTTCTAGAGAGATGGATTGCAAGGGTAGAAAATTCCCCAAAACATTATTTTGTTATGCGTGTTGTAAGTCTCTCGTTTATGCTTCATGATTTTAATGATAATTTATTGTTTTTGTTGATGAGTAGAGTAGATTCAAGTCAATTTTTTTAGCATATTACAAATCTGCAATTTGAAACTACAAGAAATTGTAATAATATATATATATATATATATATATATATATATATATATATATATATATATATATATATATAATATATATATATGACATGTATCCCCAGTATTGGGCTCATACACCATGTAGATGCTCAAACAAAGTCTCAAGATCACTATAAATACCTACTTTTTTGTTTTGAATATAACCCTTAACTTGTCAATGCATGTTATGACCTCAGTCATGGTTAAGAGGGATTGACTCTCGTTCCCTTATGGTAGTGGAAAAGCCACATGGACCACTCATTCAATTGGTGATTCTTCAAGCCACGTTAAGACACATTTTATGGTAACCCCACTCCACATGGATTATCCACATCTCGACATGATGGGGATTTTCTGACATGTCGCTTGGTTTTAAATCATCCTTACCTCATGCCCACTCACATGCTTAGACTCATGTAGACCATTGGATGGAAAAAACTAATGGAAATCCCTCTTTCTCTCTAATGTAGAGTTTACTATGGGTGTAATATGGGTTTGTTTCCAAGCCTAACTAGGCCAATCCAATGTTTGGACAAGCTTACTAGATAGGTGGATGGTGGATGAATTTGTTTGGTGGCACTTCTTGGTCTGGGGTTCAAATGTATTCCCCATCGGAGTTATGGTTCAATATTTTTGCTCTGATTTTGCTTTGGCTTTGTGTTTTTCACTCTGAAGCTAACCTTCTAGTTTATTTTCCTCTATTCTTGTTTGTCATTCTTCCCATCCCCTTCCTGCACTCTATAGCTCTGAGTGTCATCATTGAGGGTTACTCGTATTGTCTTTGTCTCTTTATATGGAATGTAGCCAATTTTGAAAGTAATTATTAGAAATGTATAGAGGTTTACAAGGAGATGGATGATGATACAAGTAAGCTCTTCTCTCATTTCCATCTTTTCTTTTCTCTCTCTTTATTTATTTATTTATTTATTTTTCTATTTATTTATTTATTTATTTATTTTTTTATTTTTTATTTATTTTTTTTCGTTTTCATTACTTCCTTTCTAGGACATTTACTTCTACTTGGTATGTTTGGATAGGAGGGTCACCATTATGACGCGGGATTATGGTGATGCTTTGCCAGATGCTGAGACAAGGAGGTAAGTTATCTCTTCTCCCTCTCACCGTACTCTTCTCCCTTAGCACGATGATAAGAGGATGCTACTCCCTTATCTTGCTCATCTCCTTGCACGTTTCTATTTCTTGTTGGTTGCTCGTAGTGTATTTCTTGTTGGATTTGTAATTTTATATCATTATTGGAACTATGAAAATCTTTTTTTTTTGTAATATACGAGAGAGGGTTGGCACCCTAGGACCCCTATTCATGGAAATTGTAAAATTTATTTAACACTTCCCCTCTGGGTTTAATGGAAGAACATTACTATTTAACATTTATCGATGGTTATTTAATTCATGACTCTTCACTTTTTGTGAATTCTTTCAACCTGATAGGGTATGGGTATTATCCTATAACCTCGTTATTCCACAACTCCATGTTATTGACTTCAATGTATAGTGACTAAACTTTTCATATGAAGGTTTATGTGATTTTTCTATTTGGTATTCTTTAGTTTTGTTGATGGTGCTTAAAATGTATGAAACTATTGATGTAAAAAGTATACAAACTCTAATTGGTATATGGACCGTCGAATTCGGGGTTTTTCTATTTTGGGTTTTTGTATTTATACCAACTAGTCCTAATCTCCTTTTCATACCACACTGTATGTTCTTTTCCCTCATAACTGTGATTTTGAGTGAACATTGTAAGTATTTTTTTTTATTTTCTTGGGAAGGCTAAGTACACTCTAACTTTTCCCTCACCACCTTTTCCTTTTTTTCCAATCGACAAAACATAACCCCTGGGAAGTTAGCCCTTCCAAGGAACTTCTCACTTTGTAGTTTGTGACTTCCCCTTTACTAGGGGTAATCAGATTCAGGGTCTCGAATTCCTATAGGTTACTTCTCATTTTTCCTCATTCATGATTAGTTCCCTTTAATTTTCTATGTAGCTTATAAGTATCCATCTATTATGTACTACAAATTTTGACAATTTACACCCTTCCATACTTGTCGATCAATCTGCAACCTTACCTTGGATCATGTTTACTAATATTTTCTCTATTCATAATGGTTTTCTTTAATTCATGGTAGGTATATGTACCTCCCATGATTTTTCATGTTCGCTCATAGGGGATATATGAAAAAAGAAAAGAAGAGTCAATATGCGGCTAGCATATAGGGGTTTCAACATTTTCAAACCCATGTGCTTTCCTTGGTGTCAAAGGCTTCCACTAAGTTATTTATTAGTTTATAGAAATATTCCTGAAGTAATAAAGAGAACATTGTAAAATTGTCATCTTATCTTCTCCCTCGACATCATTCTCTATCCCTATGATATTCTTCACGGTAAGTGGGGAAGATAATATTTGAAGGGCTACAACCTTCACATCGACCCCCTCCTTTTAACCTATCTAGGCACTCCCTATGGTATAAGAGGTAAATCTTTCTCTCAACAATATGTACTTTGCTTTGTCCCTTCCCATTTATGGAATTGGTAGCATTACTTTAATGATTAGTGGTTTAGAAATTTGACATTATATAAAAAGGATTTCGTCACTTTACATATTTTCCACCTAGGAAACAATAAGAGTTGGTATGAACATGACAGTTCAAAAGAATATTTACCCCTACATATGATAATAATAATAATAATAATAATAATAATAATAATAATTCTTGTAATCAACCTACACGTTATTCAATTTTTATCCCAAAAAACAATAACATTTTCAAGAGTATATTATAGCTATCTTATATGAAGTATTGATGATAACGAGATGACATAACTCAATGATTTAGTACATGATCTTAGATATCTTACATGAATGTGAAGAATAACAAATTAACACCTACTACTAAAGCACATGCATTAAGGATTAGATGAACCTATGACCAAGTGGGAAATATAGATTGATGAGGGACATTCCACCCATCCATAGTCTATTGATAAGCCAAACTTCTTTATTGAGACACCGCCAAGTGTGTGTTGTGATTTTATAGAAACCATTCCCTCTTTCCTTCTTATTCTTAGTTTTGCAAATTATATTTTCAAGTAATAGATGGTGAAAATCATAGTTTCAACATCAACTACTGTTCACACAACTTGAAACTCCTGCCCTTTTTCCTCAGGTAATTATGTGCTCACCCTGACCCCTCCCAACCAACCTTGTAGCATCAAGAAAAACCTTCACTATCAAGTATTTAATTCCTAGGACATTTTCTAGCATCAGGCCATATCCCTTCTATGCTAGGAGGCCCTTAAAATATTAATGTTTCCCCGATCTGAATTTCACTTTAATGGAATCATATTTCATGGGCTTATCATTTGTCTTTCACAACTTATCACCACTGAAACGAAAACCCTTCTTTAAAATGACAATTCACACTCATTAACATCTTACATAACCCTATATGTGTTTATTTATTATTCGTGAAGTAAGAGTGTCTACCATATTTATTACCATGTTTGTCACTCATTCAAGTGCCTTAATTTAAATAATAATTCACACAGTGATAATTTTTGTTGGATAAAAGTTTCCGAACATTACATTTCTATTATTTTGACCTATTAATTTTAATTATAAATAAAGCATTTTTACTATTTATAAAGACAAAATTGTGATATAATATATATATATATATATATATATAATAATGGAGTTGATACTAAAGAATAAACGTAAGTCAATTGTAATTACGGACTCACCATAAATAGAAAAAAGATCAAATTCCTAAGTGAAAGCATTTATGAAATTAAAGGAAGACTTATTGAAACTAAATTCGAATTTAAAATTAATTTAATCTATTTGCAAGAAGGACACTTACTTATATTTCATTGCTAAGTATTTTTGTTTTTCCGTAAAATTAGATTTTTGGTTTTTTTTTTTTAAAGTAAAATTAGATTATCTTAATACCTTGTTGTTTCTAAAGAAATGTTCAATTCATATCATATTTGGCACGAAGGTGACAATCGTCATACATATAGAAATTATTTGTATATGATAAATTATTTTAAAGATATAGCTATACTTGTTATTATTATCATATGATACATTTATACAACAATTTTTTATTATCTTAGCCACACATAACACTAACTATACAATAATTTAGGAGCTTTAGCAAATAACCTCTTCATTAATTATCTTTATGGAATTTTGAAATTCATTAAATTGAGCTCCATCACAACTATTCATACCAAGTTATACTTTCACTTCATCACAACTATTCATACCAAATTATACTTTCACTTGATCGCTTGAAGATCCATTTCCTTCGGAGTACTAAATTCACTATTTCTAATAATTGAATTACTATCCCTGAAGTCAGTATTCGTAATAATTGAATTACTATCTCTTGAAGGTACAATGGCTTCATATTACTAAATTTACTATTTGTAATAATTTAATTACTAGTATTCTATGAAAGTACTTTCATATACCAAAAAAAATACATCACCCACCATAATCTTCATTAATTATCTAGGAAAAAAACTATTTAAACACTCAATTCATCCAAAATCAATCTTACAACTTTACTTTAATTTTTATAATTCATCTTGGTTTAACAAATAAATAAATAAATTTAAAAATAAATTAACTAAACCACCACCAACAATATCTTAATCATTATTCAAACACTTCATTCATAAATACATTTAATAACCACACTCATTCATTGGAATAAGAAAATGTTGATGATCTCATTTTGAATTTAAATTGTGATAATCTCATTAATATTTTTGTATGCAAAGGTTACATCAATGAATGATGAAGACATCATAGTTGAAGTTCAGATGGTTAATGCTAGAAATAGGAAAATTTTCCCTCTTACTATTTCCGGTGTCAACCATGTGAACGTCAGCTATGATGTCTTCATCTTTCATTGATGTAACGTCTCCACACACAAAAATATTAATGAGATCATCACAATTTAAATTCTCTCCAGCTTTGTCTTCTTCTGCCACGTCTTTGCAATCAACTTCATGTGGATTGTCCTATTGATCTTCAACATTTTTCTCCTCTTTGCACCCTTCCTGAAGATCACCTCGTGTGTCTTCAATCTCAGGATCTTGCGCAACAGACTATGCCTCTTGATTCTCATGGTCATCAACAAAACCACATTGTTTTAATGAAATTTCTTCTGACTCGACATACTACTCATGCTAATCCCTCCAAATTCCCACATGAGAAAAAAATTATCATCAGAATAAAAAATATCTAAACATATAGACATGTTGTTAAACTTTAGCTTATCTTGCTTTATCCTACTTCGAGATTTCTTTTCGACTCCACACGGTCCTCTAACGAGCTCCAACAACCCAACCCTATTACCACGCAGGTGGGAAACTTCTCCCTTTGGCAGCTCTTTAAGTGTATAACCTTGTAGAATGTGGCTTCTGTGCCACGCAAGTCTCAGTGTCCTCAGCTTTGGCAACGAGCAACAAAACGACCTCTCACAAGATGGAAATGCTCTCAATATGTAATTATGATGCATGTAATTAGCATTTTCTGATAAAACATATTTCTGAAGATGGGTTCAAATCAGAAAGAACTTTGTCATTTTCATAGTGGAATATAATAACTTAGAAGAAAATTTACCCAATTGGTTTTGGAATCTCCTCAACCTGCAACTTGAGTTTCTCAAACAATTAAATTTCCAGGACAAATCTATTAGATGATGCTGACAGCAATACTGAATATATGGCTTGTATGATGATTCGGTTCGAAACCAAGCAAAGAATTCGTCCTATCAAGCTGATTATATAATTTTTCCCCTCAAGAATTAACGCTCAAAATTGGGAGGAAATCACATTGAATGGCGTTCACCACTTCAACGCAATCCTCCACACCACTTATGGCAGATGTTTAAGGTTTTTCTTTGATTCAACGTAGCAACATTCTATCACCTCCGACGATTTTGCGACTTCCTGCATGCCTCCACGGAATTCCATGCAACGACCTGATCTGGCAATCCAACGACCCAACATTCTGGCAATCCAATGATCCAAGATTCTGCCGATCTCAAGATCCAGTGTCCTCGGCCTCTAGGAAAGTCCCACTTCGTGCAATATCTTCATACTAGATGCATAAGTACCATGTTAAAAAACGATGTTTGAATTAATAAAAAACACCCACTAGTCAGCGTTATGACAGAGAGGCTGAACCAGGAGAGTTTGGCTCTGTAGAATGATCTTCTATTCTACCACTCTTGCGACCTCCGTGGCAAATCTCTTCACCAGGCCACAAGAACCCTATCATTTTGTATGTTACAACATCACACGTTGTAGTATCCTCCTCCTTGTGGCCTGAATGCCTCTCACGCAGCCTCGGTCTCCTCCATGACCACGCTGAGCAGCAGACAGGTCTTCGGCCTCCACGCGGCCAAAATGCCTCCTCGTCACGCTGAATGCCTCCACGACCACGCTGCCACTGCGCTTCTCTTAACCTTAGGGCTCCTCCATGATCAGAGCAGCCTTACTCCAAGTGACCTTTAGGCAGGTTTATCCCACAACTTGTTACCACAGCCAATTCCCAAACAGAGATGTGCAACCACCTCGTTTTTTTTGTTTGCATGGCCAGTGCAATTAGCCAACACGGATTCATGATGGTCGGCGTGATTATCCAACACAAAGTTGCGATACTTGTGCAAAATAAAATGCGGAAAGTCTCACAGTGGGGTTGATGTGATTTTTCCCCCAAACCATGCGATGATTTATCGTCAGGCGCGACAGGCAAATCCTTCACTCAATGAACAGGTTTCTCAGCTCTGTTTCTCTAATACCATGTTAAAAACTAAATATATTAACTAAATGGCTAAAACACTATCCAAGTGAGATACCTGGAGAGTGTACAAATACTTATACAAGACCACTGACATTGAGTCAAATGAGCCTCAAATATATAGGCTTTCACATTAATGGGATGATTTCAACCACTCCCTAGATATTAGGATATGAGGCCTAAGATTAGAGTCTCAAACCTATCATCATCATAAAAATAATCTAAGTTTAGCTTTCTCCATTACTTCTAACAAAAAAACCACTATAAGGGTCTGAGTATCGTCTATCGTGAATCGGTACCTCCTTCCTTGGCCTGGTGTCCTCTCAGCTGGCATTGACCGGTGGGAATGAGGGGCATGGTCTTGTGGGTATCCGTAACTGGGTATCGACACCTCCTGTGAATGAGGGTCTCTCTCGTATCGTCAATGATCTATGGCAATGATGCTCGGGGGTCTGATATCCTGTCAGCTGATTGGTAATGACCGGTTGTGAATGAGTGTCAATCAGCTATGAACCCAATGGTGCACCCTTAAAAGAGAGAAAGCAGTGGACTGTTATTTACATCATTTCACGATTACTCATTAAGCAATATATTTCTTCAAGGAAAAATGGCTCAATAAAACACTCTTTTGCAAAGCTTTCATCTCCCTCCTAGTGGCTATACCTAGGGTAAATAAATGCTTGAAATTCCCAAAATGTGACTTACAACAAACGAAAGACTTGAGTAGGGAAACGCTTAAATAATCCATGCACTCCTTAAAAGGAAGAAAGCACATGACTGCTACTTACATGATTTCACCGTCACTTACTTAGCAATATATTTAGTAAGGATAAAATGGTTTAATAACGAATTATTTTTAATAAGATTTTTTGGAAGTTTGTTTGGAGGGTTTTGGGATTTAATTTCTTTAAAATTTGGCTGGAATTTATTGAAATCTAATTTATTTAAAATCTTATAGGAATTTATTGAAAACACAAGTTTGATGGCTAACCCCTGGAGAATTGAAATTCCTGGGTTTTTGAGGACACTAAATCCATATATACAGTAAAAAAACCAGTTTAAACAACAAAAATCAAGATTTCACGTCAAAAATTTCCACCAAATTTTAACCCCCAACAATAAAAAAATCACATTAAAAACAATTCGGTTGAATAAACACCCTACCCTTCCCTTCCCTTCTCTAAATAACTGCCTCACCCTACCCTTCCCTTCCCTTCTCTAAATAACTGCGTCAAATTTCTGACATGTTGTCGTTGCGGTTCTTAATTGATTCCAACAAGGGAGCCAATGCTGAAGATCGATTAAAAGTGGTTCCAATCTGGTTTAATCTCGCTCTATGTGCTCGTCTTAACATAACCAACGATAACAATAGTTCATGATGGTATCGGTTGGCTCCAAGGATGGATCTCATACATACATAGAAAGCGATTCATAGCTCTATGGTAATTTAATTACACTAAATTAATCTTATAATTTTAATATATTTTTATCTCTTTATAAGGGAATTACATCCAAAAAGGATACCAGGATAGAAATTATAACAGAATTCTCTTATTTATATGCTATTACAATATCACATATTTTTACAAGTTAGATGATAAAATAAATAGATTATATTTAAAAGAATAATTCTCCAATTACACATTAATTTCAAATCTAATATACATTTTAAATTAAATATTTATAATATTACAATAATGAATACGTTTTGAATATTGTTAAAGAGAAGAGAATGAAAATTGAAATAAATTAAAAAAAAGAAATGATAGAACTATATTGATGTCTAGATGATGTAACTATATTGATCTTAAATTAAATTTAAAGGACAAAACTAATATGCTTACCACTAATTTTTTAACCCTGGCTAACGGCCTATGGTTCTTTTAAATAACCTTTCTCCGCTCCTAGATTTCCCCATGTTATTTCCATCTACTCCAAGATTTCCACATGTTATTTCCAATATTTCCAATCTTAGTCCATCCATCGCACTATCTCCTTTTCAAATTGTTAAATTGTCTCCCTGGTATACTGGCACAGCGACCATTAACATAATCTCGTCGAGGTTGTGATAAAAATATGCAACAGTAAAGTCATTCGTTCTGATGATCAATCTATAGTTAGGAATAGTTATGGTCAGGAATAGTTAGGAATGACATTAGGAGTATTTACTAGGGTAGGAATATAGTAATAGCCTTATACTAATACATTTATTTTATTTTTATTAGTTTAGTATTGATTAATTTAAATTGTAATGTTTAATTTTGAAAAAATAAATATTTATGTTTTTAATATTATTAAAAAGTATTTTTTAAATACTTGATTAGACTATAATTTTGAAGGTATAGTTTTTGTGCCATGTGATAATTGTCATGTGATAATTGTTTCAGATTTTTTGGCATAATTTTTAGATGTAGTTACAATATTAATGTCATGGTTTTTTATTGAAAATAGATCATACTCACTTAAATAACCTTATTTAAGATCATATACGTCTTACCATAATTTAAAGTCTTTCCATAAAAAAATGAATAGAAATAAGATTAAAATAAATATATTTATTTGGAGTTTTTTTTTTCTCGGTAAAAAGTCTAAAATTCTATTATATGTACAGAAAAGAAATTACAAGCAGCGTAGCTGGAATTATCATGAAATCCATGGCCGACAGAGATGCCACGGTTCTACCAAAACGTTTCAAAATCTCCCACGCAGGGGAGTCATTCGACTAGGAAACCTCTGAGCGACCTTCAGGTGCATTAGACTGATCCAAAAAAGTCAAAATGACATGACTGAGGTTCAAAACAAAACCAGCCCACGCAGGGGCGGTCTTCTCTGTCCTCACTGAGATAGCCAAGAACCGACACGCAGACATTAACCAACGCTACAGACGCTACAGACTGGACATTTATCCGAGATTGCATGAGACCAGAGCGGGATGATACCCGAGCTATGAAAAAACAAAATTAAACAGATGCTGGACCTGAGTTGGGAGAGGGTCGCCATGTCTGGGACGTGCTGGGGAGGGTTAAGCCCCCTCGGGTGGATTCTCCTCGAAGATTGTACACCATCCTTGCCCTTCAGGAATGCCTTCCCACATAGCTGCCCATTTGGCGGCATTTTGAGCCCTCGCTGCTTGGGAGGTGGAAGGGTCTTCCCTGACTGCTTTTCCTGAGGTCGTGGCCTCGATTATTGGAGGAAGCAAGTATTGTTCTTGATCTGGTATGTCTGGGGGAGGAGCTTCCTCTTCTGGTGGAGAACCCTCGCCCTCTGCTTCAGGAGTTTTCGTGAAGAGCACTAAGACGTGCGCAGTAACCCCATGAGAATCTCCCATCTTCCCCAGGGTGAAGACCACAGACCCAAATGCTGGGAGAGCTGGCCCCTCCAAGTTCGCCCCATTGACTTCCACGAATTGCTCGGCTTGCAGAGGAGCGACCCCGGCGCGGCGATGGCAGAATTGGCAGCAACAATGGTGATGCTCCCTGTCGGCACGTCCTCGTCCTCGACCTCGAGTAGAGCCCCATCCTGATCCTCTCCGACATGGCTGCCTGTGGCGAAGCCGAGCCATGGCTGGTTTATTCGCCCACCGCCAAAGGTTTTCTGCAACCGCCACCTTCCTCCCTCCAGATTCAGACCGCCACCTTCCTCCCTCCAAATTCGCCTTCCGAGTTTCTGCGACTGAACCTCTGCGCACTGTGGCCTTAACAATGTGCTGAGAGCCAAGATTGAGGGCCACCTGGGATGGCACTCGTCTCAGCCAGCACCAGGCTTTCCCCCACCTCTGAGCCCTCGGCTTCCAGAATCCTGTCTTACCGTTAAATTCGCGGAACAGTGGCGTGAAGCCGACCCCGACCAGGTATATAATGCCATGCCAATTCTCGATGCCTCCTTCGAGCCTCGCCATCCTGTCAACCATGGCAGCATTGAATGCCCTGAACTACCTCCCCACCTTATTAACGATTTGACAGCGGATGAGCCAGGGGTATTAATCTGCATGGCTTGTCGCATGCTCGATCACATGGGAGCCATGTGGCTCATCCTCCCGCGATCCTCTGGCACCCGCATCCGGGGATTAAAATAAATATATTTATTTGGAGTTACTATCCACTATTATTTATGTTTTCTTCAATTGCTTAACATGCAGGAGTAAAAGTGTAAATGTGTCAACTTAATAGTGTTACTACCCACCAAAAATTTATGCAAATTCATATCCTTTAGTAGGCAATTGACTTTTCTACTTCATATATCAATTTGCAATTTTTCTAAATACATGACATCCCCTCAAGTGAGATGGACTATGCTCCATGTAGTGTTGTTACACATGAAATTCGGAAACAAAGGTGGTGTTTTTGTGTTAGTTTTATGTTGGAGGAAGAAGTGAGTTTCCATTTGCATTAATTTCGGTATTATTGAAATTTATGTAGGAAGTCCATGATTAGTTCACTGTCTATATCTTGTTCTCTTACATGAGAATAAAGTTATATTCAATACATATAAAGAAAAAACAGTAAACAAATTATTATTGACTTATTGCCTTGTATTTAATATTTGAAAATAACTATTAACAAAATTTTTGGGATTGAATTCACTAATAATTCAAAAACACCATGTACAAAGACAATGATTGGTTTATTATCTTTCCATCATTTCTATTGAATATCAATTCATACTGGTTCAACTGGAAAATAAGCCAATCATTAACTATCGCACAGTGCTTCGCTTCACATTTACCCAGAGATCAAATATAATAAAAAATATTATAATTATTCGCCTAGGGTTTACGGACTGACAGACAGCAATATTGTCCCCATCCATGATCGCTTTTTATCGACTTACACTCTGTTGCGATAGATAATTTGACCTTTAATTCAATCACCCGACCATGCTGACGGTCGAAAGCGATAATTCATAGGCTCGATGTCTAGGTACCAGTAGAAATATATATTGCAGGTAGCAAATGGTTATGCGGCCATAGTTGAAGCGGCATTCTTGCTTGATGATATTTAGTATATGTGAAGTATGTAACCATATAAAACGAAACGAAACAGAAATAATCGACCAGAGCACATGGAATAATTCTCGTTTCTAGTTAACTCTGCCTTGATCTACTCAATTTCTTTAAATTGCAGGCCTTACATTTCACATGGATGCTGATTTTCAATATCTTTTACATACGACTGTCAAGTATGTCAAAGATTTTCTAGATCACCGGTTTAGTCATTTTATGAGTCTACATAAAAAACTCCTAAGATTATCAATTAGTTTATGCGATATAATATACATGGTTACGCTGAAAAAGAGAGTTTCTGATATCTTGTAAGGATTATACTCGAGTGAGCTACAATGAGTCGCTGAATATTTAAAAAAAAAAAAAAAATTAACATCAAAGTTTAATTAAAAAATGTCTATAGGCACACTAAAAAAGAAAGTTTCCTGTAATATGTCGTCACGGTTTGGTTTGACTAGATAAATATTTTAAATTCTTTAAATAATTTTGCTTTGGTAAAAGTTCTATATTTTTATAAATTATTTTAATATGTTTAATGCAATTCTCAAAGGTGATTAATAAATATATAATTTATACAATTTTTTTTCGGTTTCCCTAGCGATTGTCTTTTTAAGGAATTATATTATATTATATATAATATATTTTTTTTCCATTTCATTTCATTTGAAAATTTATTTTTTGTTATTTTTTCTAAATAAAATAGTTACATTTGGATGATAGTCGAACCGATTTCTCATTATATTGTGAATCAAATTGCAGTTGTACAAAAACTTACATTTTTTGAACTTTGTCTCAGACTTTATAATTACTCTTCTAGACTTGATATTGTTGTCATTGATTACATATTTAGTGATAACATCAAAAACTAAATTAATGTTGACTCTTTACTAGATTATGACATAAAGAAAAGTGTCTTGTTGACTGGCCAAAATGTACCGCCAACTTCTAAGGGGTCTTCTCAGTGTAAAGTCTCAATTAGACTTCACACCGTTTGGAATAGGAGCCCCATCCGGTATGTGGGCCTGACTACCACCATGATTGTTTTTTGTTCTTGGTTATCAAAAAAGAAGGTGCTAGAGTGGGGCGAGAATGAAGTGCTCGGGTAGCGAAACAAAATCAGACCAAGATTGACAAATAGCAAAACAAGGTTTAAACAAGTCACAACAACGATAAGAAGATATAAACGATGAGGGCGATTAGTGAGCTAAAAACCCCATTGGACATAATAAACGAGAACATGGCAAAGGTCAATCGCAAAGTAGCTCACAATAGGTCACCGACATGGCAAGGAACAAATAAACATAGATTCTAAAGCGAAACATACATGTGACCACTATGTATCAGTACATAACATCTCGCGTATATGAAAGCACACATACACATATGGTGAGGTACTAGACCACTAATACAACAACCATGAGTAAGCATGGGAATCAGTGCAAAAGTTAAAGAAAACATTTTATTAACATTGCTGCAACTTCAAATATATATCATGCAAGTGGTAAATACCCAGTAGTGGAACATGGATTGTTCGTACTGTAGCCTGATGTCAAAACCCTAGCCTTACTTCATACCCACTCTCCTAGCTACCAAGCGCTGAGTGGCCTTATCTCTCAAGCATCAATCAAGTATCTCTATTCGCCTCAACTCAAGTGCTAAATTCCATTTAAGTGCGGGTTGAGGACACATTTATAGAGGCCAGGCGACCTTTCACCTACCATGACCTTTGGCTTTCTCTCATGCCTTTTTAGCTACCTTCATGCCTCTTGAGTTTCCTTACTACTCTCTCATGCTGACTGCCTAATACAGGGTTAATTTCTCTCAGCTTAACTGATGGCGTCATAAGAGAACATTTACATTATGATAAAAAGAAAAAGGTGTAGAGGGTTCTTGTCAACTGTAAAATGCTTATCACCAAGGTGATTGCCAGAGTACAACACCAAATTGTGTGGTTCTTTGGCTGTACAAAATGCCATTGCGTGATCCAGGAGGATGTTGGTGGCCACCCACGTATCCCATTTGGACCCCCACAATTGTCTCTTTCAACCTTTTCAGTTTCCTAAATTATAGCACAGTTTACTATTTTTAGCAGTTTTTCGGATCCTGAACTTCCGGAGCTGTTTTGAGGCCCTAAACGACGTTTTTTGGGAAATCTGGGGCAACATGGATCCATAAACCATGGACCATGTTGCCTCCCAATGTGGTAGTGCTCGGATAGATCTTTCTAACGAGCTATTATACGCATCAAACGGAGATCGCATGCCAAAGTTACAACCCTGAGAAATTAATATACCAATTTACCCAAACGGGGCCCACAATTTGGCCTTCGAGCCTCATTGTAACACAGTTCATAACAGTTCAGAGGCATGTAGCCACACATATCTTCTCAGACATAAGCTACCATCACCCTAGCTGGTTTATTTCCATTTCTGGTTGTAAGCATATTTCAGTATTTTCTATTAATGAAATGAAGTATTATTTCCATTACATCTTTGTGTATATGGTTATATCTGTATTTTATTGCGTTCCTGTTTAAATCTGGATTAGTGGTATCAGAGCAGTCTGCTTTTTCTCTGTTTTTCTTTGCATGTCCCCAACGAGGTCGGGATATAAGGAGTTAAGGCTTGAACTGGTCAAACCTTTGCAAGACCAGCCTTGCAAATCTCGATGGCCTCCCATGGCGGATGAGAAGAAAGATGAGGGGGCAGGAGATCCTATCAAAATCTTGCTCGAAGAAGCCCTCGAGCAACAAAGGAATGCGATGATGGATAGCTTTGCGCAGATTCTTCAGCGGCTACACAGAAGCGACGCATCGGCTTCCAGAAGCTACTCTGGCAATGCCACGCCCTTTAAGGTACAAGTTAATTTTGAAATCCCCATATTTGAGGGTCTGATAGACGCAGATGACGTAGATAAATGGTTAAATTTGCTAGAGGGTTATTTTTCTGTTCATGAATTTTCGAGTCGGGAAAAGATTGTTTTTGCTCTTCTCAAAGCAGCCCCCCACATCAAGGACTGGTGGGAAAACTACTGTGAGCAAAAGGATGAAAGCACAGGCTCACTATTTTCAGCCACACCCACTTGGGATTCATTCCAAGATGCCATCAAGGAGCAGTACTACCCTGTCAAAAGCTATGAGGACAAATACATCAAATTGACCACACTGCGGCAGGGATGAGACAAAGATGTGCCAGAGTTCATAAACATTTTTCATACCCTTTGCACATAGTTGGGTATCAAAGATTCTGAGCTGCATCTGGTACTCAAATACCGCAGCTGCCTACATAGATACATCCAGGAAGATATGGAGTTCTTGATCATCTCCTCACTCGGCACAACATACCGATATGTTGTCAAAATCGAGCAAAAGTTCAAACAGAAGAAGCGAGACTTTGAATCTGCAAATCCAAAGCCCAAAGGACAAAGCCAAGGCAGGGTGACCCAAGATAACCCATCGAAGCCGCAAGAAAAGAACAACACCACAAAGTCGAAGAAGGACATAGGAAAGTGGTGTGAGTTCCACAAGAGTCCCACTCATAACACAAGTGAGCGTTGGACCAAGCTGTCATTGGTGGCCGAGTTGAAGGCTTCCGAATGAGATACATGTTCTGACCCTGAGCTAGAACCCGACAAGGGGAATCGCAAAGGGAAGCAAATCATTGATGGAGATCCCAACGCCATTGTTGCCACTGCCAAGATCCAAAAGAATGAGCCCAAAGAGCCAGAGGAGGGGGAACGTCTTTTCCACTCACAGATGCAGGTGAAGCGTTCGCCGTTGCAATTCATTGTCGACAGTGGCAGCCAAAAGAACCTTATTTCAACAGATGTCATGAAGCAGTTGGGCCTACTGACTACACCACACCCGCAGCCGTAGAGTATGGGGTGGCTTCATGAAGGACGAGATCTCAAATTTCGCCAACAGTGTCGCCTTCCCTACAGCATCAAACCACTCATAGATGAGGTATTGTGTGATGTTACACCTCTAGATGTTTGTGATGTATTATTAGGTCAGCCATACTTGTGAAGACGACATGCTGTGTATGAGTCAAGACCTCATGCTGTCATTATTTCTTTGAGTAAATTCATTATACAGGATACCAGAGGTAGCCCCACCTACTGCCACCTCTTTGATCACTGCTAAGAAAGGCAGCAAGCTCATATCACAGACTAGGAAATTTATTTTTTGTCTAGTTCGCTCCCAAAGTAAGGGGAAGATCGTTGCTACATCCATGACCCCCGCAAAGGGTTCCTCCATGTAGCAGCAGCAGCAAAGGGATACGGTCATGACAGAACATAAGAACAACTTCTCCTCACCCATAGGGGTACCACATAAGTTTCAGGTGGGTGACAAAGTTTGGTTACATCTGTAGAAAGAATGCCTTATAATAGCCCATCAGAAGCTCCGACCACTCTGACATGGTCCTTACACCAGTACCAAGGATATGGGCAACAATGCTTTGAAGCACAACATTCCTTCATTCCTTCGCTTGCACCGAGTGTTCAATGTGGACTGTCATCGACCATGCTTCCCACCATTTCTGGACACATCAGAGATTGCAGAATAGCTCACCAGAAACCCAGCTCAGCAGAAGCTTCCTCATCTCAGGGAGGAACTCAATGCACTGGGGACCATTGCTTCCTAAGGGGAAAGGAATGATCTAGCTAGATGTTGGCGGCCACCCACCTATCCCATTTGGACCCCAACAATTGTCTCTTTCAGCTTTTTCAGTTTCCTAAATTGTAGCACAGTTTACTATTTTTAGCATTTTTTCGGATACTGAATTTCCGGAGCCGTTTTAAGGCCCTAAACGACGTTTTTTGGGATATCTGGAGCAACATGGGTCCATGGACCATGTTGCCTCCCAAAGTGGTAGTGCTCGGATAGATCTTTCTAACGAGCTATTGTACGCGTCAAATGGAGATCGCATGCCAAAGTTACGACCCCAGGAAATTGATGTACCAATTTACCCAAACGAGCCTACAATTTGGCGCTTCATCTTCTGGGGTTAGGTTTTGGGATGTGAAGGGTTTTACATTGTTTCTCAAAAATAAATAGGCCTTCGAGCCTCATTGTAACACAGTTCAGAATAGTTTAGAGGCATGTAGCCGCACATCTCTTCTAAGAGATAAGCTACCATCGCCATAGCTGGTTTATTTCCATTTATGGTTGTAAGCATATTTCAGTATTTTCCATTAATGAAATGAAGTATTATTTCCACTGCATCTTTTTGTATATGGTTATCTCTGTATTTTATTGAATTCCTGTTTAAATCTCGATCATTGCGGTTGCCATCATGTCTCGATCAACCCGTGTTGAGCCGCCTTATTTACTGGTCAAACATCTTAGTTGCAGGTCTTCCCATATGTAACCCCAGATCTCTCCTCATAGGTCAGAGTCCCCCGCCCTCCTATACCCTGTAAGATAGTAACTGTTATCCCTCGGAAGTCTTCCCTAGAAGTTATAAAGAAGGAATAATCCGAGGTAACCACAAACCTAATCTTTTAGACACAGTTTCTAGCCAACCTAAGTCCAGAGAGAGCTCTCTCTGGACTTAGGTTGGCTGGAAACTGAGTCTAAAATATTAGTTTTGTGGTTACCTCATATTATTCCTTCTTTATAACTTCTAGGGAAGACTTCTGAGTGATAACATAGTGGTGACCATATTGGGGAACTCAAACCCCAGTCTTAATAAACCTTTGAGAAATTCAAATTTTTATTTTCAAGCATCTTCAAGGGTTTATTAAAAGTTATTTCAAAAATTCATAAAAAAGAAAACAATTAGAAAAAGCTCAAAATGTGGCTTCAAGGAGAACTCACTATAGAAGGGCCAACCTTGATCCAAATTCTCCCCCTGTATTTGACAATCCCAACCTTATTATGAGAATAATCAGAAGACAAGAAAGTTCAGTAAGCCCAAGGCCTTTGTTTAGATCCAATTCCTACCCTAGTGAATGGTTTTTCATAGAAGACCTCCCTTTTGATGAGCATTTTGACCTTTCTTTATTTAGAACCAAGTCTGAGAGTGCACTTAAGGACACAATTCTAGATATAAAATTTACAACAGAACTTGAATTCCAAAGGGCAAACTTGTCAATTGATTAGTACCTTTTGAATTCCCCCTAGTCATCCCTTACTATTGATAGAATCCCTGAACTTTTTGAAACAGCCTCAACTTCTTTTAGCTCACCATCATTCCCTCACACTTCTAAATTTCATTCCTCATCTCCGTTCATACCTTTGCTTCCCCAACAGCCTATCACTACCCATCAAATACTCATTACCCTTGTTACCCCTAATCCCCCTATTATCCCAAATCCTCCTGTTACCCCAACTCCTATTCTCAATCTTGTCCAACTTAAAGCTACGACACTCAAATATGCCCCTCTTGTGATGCCTGCTCCTCAAGGTGTCTTACCATAAGACTATCAAAGTAAAATTGTCCTATTTGATGGAACTAGATCTTACACAGCACAACAACGCACAAGAAAAATGACCGATTATTTTGAATTGCATGAAATTGACATAAGAGATGTCCAATTGAGAATTTTTGCCCAAACTCTAACTGGAGAAGTGAGAACATGGTTTAGATCTCTGCGTAGTAATAGTATAGATAGTTTAGACATTTTTTTCTAGCAATTTTTAAATAGGTAGGAGAAGAAAAAGAACCCTCTTCAAATTCTTTCTGAATATGAAAACCTTAAGAGGGGACCAAACGAAACTGTTATGGACTATTGTACTAGATTTAAAATGTATATAACACAATACCACTTGACCTTAGGCGTCCACCTGGCTTAGCACTGATAAAGTTTCCAGACAGGTTTGATATTGACATGGCTTTTCAACTTAGAGAAAGGAATCCCCTACACTAGAAGATATGCAAAGTGTAGTAGTTAGTGTAGAAGTTAATCTGCTATCCAAAAGAACTAGGGTTAGAAATGAAAGGCGAGAACCCCTGAAAGATGAAACTTCACCCTTTGATAAAAAAATGGATGCTTTAGCTAAAGGAATGAAAAAATTGATGGACAGGATAGAAAACATTGAAAGGCAACCTCACTGGGATAACCAACAAGCACCTCTAGTAAGGAATCCAAACTTTAGGAAGAACCAGAACCAAAATACTGGTAAAAATGGGCCTAATAAGAACATTAGACCTCCTTTCCAAAAGAACTATGTTGAAACTTCCCATTAAGAAGACCGTGAGCTAGACACCCAAATTAACTTAATGGGCTTAGATGATGAAGCAATAGTCTTTTTGACTTAGGATGACCAGGAATTATAGATGCTTCAGCAATTATAGACCCAAAATGGTGAATCTTTAGACTATGAGCAAGGGTATGATTCTTCTGTCCTCGAAGTGCATAAACAGTACAATTTGAGGAGCAAATAGAACATTGATGTTCCGGACCAACATAAGAAAGCAGTACATAATCAACCTAAGAAAGTGAAAGCTGCTCCATTTACAAAAACTCTACACAAACTTTCTAGATCAAATCCGAACCCTCCCAGTCCCACCATTGAAGATGTAACCAATGACCAAAATTCTAATGAGCAACCTTCCACTTCAGTTCCCCTCAAAGAAACAGTGGAACAATCTCTGGAAATTATATTAGAAAAACATATTAAAAAGACTCTAAACACTAAAAAAGAAGAACAAACCACTCCAAACCCTGTTGCTAATATTTTGAATGTTCAAACAGACAAATCCCTTTGCGTTTCAATTTGGGAGCAGAGGTGGCCAAACATAAAATCTTAGTTCCTTTAAAATCACTGGTTAAACATGAAACTTACAGAAATCAAATAAGCAAATATTTAAACTTCGTTGAAAGCGAAGACTCTGTTAACTTATTTGATAATCAACCTGAGTTAATTTTCGGTCCTGATGTTAATGGAAAACCAGTGGAAGGAGGGATACCTCCCTTCTACATTAGCCTTAACGTCCATGATAAAATGCTACGTAATGCCATGCTAGACTCTGGGGCTTCACACAATCTTATGCCTAAATCTGTTATGGAGAAGCTAAACTTGGATATCACTAGGCCTTACAAGGACCTATTTTCATTTGATTCAAGCCAAGTTAAGTGCCTAGGACTTATAAAAGAGTTGTGTGTTTCCCTAGTGCAGTACCCTGCTAAGAGCATTCTTATGGACATAGTTGTTGTTGATATACCACCTAAATATGGCATGCTGTTGTCTAGATTGTGGGGTACCAAAATCTAGGGATCTTTGCAACTTGACATGTAATATGCTACCATATCAGTCTTTGGACATCCAAGAAACTGTATAGAGAGACTCTGATAAAGTATGTAGTGAGTACCCAAGAGAGACCTCAAAACTTTCCTATATATTCAATGCATTCTGATATTGATTCTTTCATTCTTTACAATGTTTAATCTAACCAAGAACAATTTAGACAACATTATTGCAAAACCAAAAGAAATTACAGTAGCAGAAGACAATCAAAGTGTCCAAATTCATGAGATTTCTGATAATAAACATGACCTAGACACTTTACTCAAAGAAGATTTTTTTCGCCGAGATAGTAAGAATTATGAACATGAAATTATATGGCATCTTGAATTTGATAGGTTAGTAAACGAACTAGGTGCAGGAGTAGGAGTATGGGTTTGCAACTTAGAAAATGATCATTCAGAGGGCCATGCCTACAGATTGAACTTCAAATGTACAAACAACATGGTTGAGTACGAAGCACTTCTGTTAGATCTAAAATTGGTGAAAAGGTTAGGAGCCATAAGAGTCTCTATTATGGGAGATTCTGAGTTGGTAATAAAACAAATTAACGTTGTTTATATGACTAGGGATCCTAGGTTAGGATTTTATAGAGGAACAATTGTAGAAATACTAAATACATTTTTAGAAACCAAGCTTGTTGTTATTCCAAGAAAACACAATATGCAAGCTCACAATTTAGCTTTGTTTACTTGTACTTTCAAGTTTCCATTCCGTCCCAACCATTAGTACACTGCTGAGGTTAGCAACAGACCTATTATTCTTGACAACTTAAAGAACTGGCAAGTGTTCAATAATGATCAACAAATTAACAATTTTCTAACTTTAGATGATGAATTTGTAAATAGCAACATAGACACAGACACAACATTAGATTTTGATTACCTAGATAAAATAGAAACTAACAAAGTAGAAGATGAAAGGATAGATAGATTCCATCCCACAAATTTTAGAAAATCAAATATTTGAAACTAAAACAAATTGAAATTGATGAAGAAATCGACGAAGAATCTGAAGTCATCAATCTTAAAGCAAATTTTTTGCCCAAAGGATTAACTCCTTTGGATGACTTATTTGATTCAAATGATGTCCCTAAAAAGTCGAAAATGGAACCCTTAAAATCAGACATTTAGGAGTGTAACATAGGCTCTGAAGAAGATCCCAAAATGATAAAACTTTCAAAATCTTTACCACCCAATGAAAAAGTGAAATACATAAAACTTTTAAGGTAATTCCAAAACGTTTTTGCTTGGAATTATGAGGACCTTGAGTCCTATGATACCAGCATAATACAACACACCATTCCCTTAAAAGAAAACCAGAAACCTTTTAAACAAAAGATTAGAAGGATTAACCCCATTCTATTGCCTTCTATTGAAAAAGAGATCAAAAGAATGTACGAAGCTAAGATCATTGCACCAATTAGATTCTCAAATTGGGTTTCTAATTTGGTACCTAGAAGAAAGAAAACTGGCGAAATTAGACTGTTTGTTGATTTTAGGAATCTAAATAAAGCTTCACTCAAGGATAACTACCCTCTTCCTAAAATGGATCACATATTACAAAGGGTAGTATGTTCAACCAGAATCTCATTGCTAGATGGGTTTTCTGGTTATAACCAGATTTTAGTCCACCCAGATGATCAAGCAAAAACTACATTCACTACTCCATGGGGCACTTTCATGTATGTGAAAATGTCTTTTGGGTTAAAAAACGTAGGGGCCACCTTTCAAAGAGCAATGGACATAGCCTTTGCTAAGGAAATGCATGACTTCCTGGTAATATACCTAGATGATATCAAAATATTCTCTAAATCAGATCAACAACACCTGGATCATCTCAAGCGGGTCTTCACCAAGTGTAGGAAGTATGGAATTTCTCTGAATCCTAAAAAATCTTTATTTGGGTTGGAAGAGGGAAAATTAATAGGCCACATAATCTCCAAAGATGGTATCCAAGTCGACCCAAGAAGAATTGAAGCCATTTTACAAATACCACATCCTAAGAACATCAAAGAACTATAAGCATTTTTAGGTAAAATAAACTTTTTGAGAAGATTTATCTCTAACTTAGTTGAAATAATTAGATTACTAAACAACATGTTAAAGAAATATTCAACTATTAAATGGACACTAGAGGCTAAAAGGTCTTTTGACGATATAAAGCTAGCCTTAAAACAAACACCAGTTCTCATCAGTGCAATGTTCGATAGGGATTTAACCATTTTTTCTTTCACCTCAAGACATACTATTGCTGCAATTCTACTGTAGAAAAATGATCAGGGTTTTGAACAACCAATAGCCTTCTTTAGCAAAGCCCTGAGAGATGCACCTTTAAAGTATAATATAATGGAAAAGCAAGCTTTTGCTCTAGTTAAAGCTATTAAAGATTTCATAGTTTATATCTTGTATTCTCATATAGTAGCTTATGTTCCCAATGTTGTAGTCAAAGACATTCTAACACGGGATGGACTAGATGGAAAGAGGGGGAAGTGGATAGATACCATATTAGAATATGACTTAGAAATTAAACCTACAAAATTGATCAAAGGCCAAGGTTTAGCCAAGCTCAAGGTTGAATCGAACTGTCAGGCCCTAGACATAAATTTTATTGCAGAATTGGATAACGAAGAGGAGATGGCGACTCCATAGATTAGCCAGGCCTTTATTGATTCACCATGGTATGCTGACATTATATATGTTCTACAAAATCTTCAAGCTCCTTCTAAGTTATCCAGGACTAAAAGTAGGTTCTTAAAAATGAAATCTTTGAAGTTTTGCATAATTGGCAATGCTTTATTTTGGAAAAATCATGAAGTCATCCTTCTTAATTGTTTGTTAAAGGAAGAATCTGACAAAGTATTACAAGAGTCCCATGCAGGTGAATATGGGGGACATGTTTACTAGAAGGCCACAACTGATAAGATCTTAAGAGTGGATTTTATTGGCCCACTCTATTTTTTGATGTGAATAAATTTGTAACCTCATGTCACAAATTTCATATTTTTGAAGGAAAAAGAAAACTATTACCATTACCTTTGAAACCAATATCTACTGAGACACCATTTCAACAATGGGGTCTTGACTTCATTGGTGAAATTCATTCCCCTTCCTTTTCCAAACATAGATGGATCTTGACTACCAAAAATTATTTTACAAAGTGGATAGAAGCCATACCCTCAAGAAACGCTACTGATACTGTCATAATAGGTTTCCTTGAGGCCAACATTTTGTCCAGATTTGGTTGCCCAACCAAAATCATCACAGACAATGCATCAACTTTTAAATCAAAGAGGATGATTGATTTCTACAACAAATATCATATAACCCTCTGTCACTCTACAACCTACTATCCCCAAGGAAATGGACTAGCAGAGTCTTCCAACAAGAGATTAGTGAATATCATCAAAAAGTTGTTGGAAGATAACAAGAAAACCTAGAACAAGAAGCTAGTAAATGCCTTGTGGGTAGATAGGCTGACCACAAAGAAATCCATTGGAACCAGTTCTTATCAGCTAGTCTATGGAATGGAGATTGTTTTCCCATCTTCCTTGGGAACACGAGTGATGAAATTGCTCCAAGAAACACATGTTGAGCCAAATAATATTCAAAGGAGGATCAACTAGACAATTTACTTACAGTAGACCAAGGAAGAAGTGTATATCATATCCCAAGTGGTGCAGGAGAAAATAAAGAAAGCTTTTGACAAAAAGTCTAAGGCAGAAGATTCCTATCTAGGACATAAAGTTTTGAAATGGGACTCAAGAAGGGAGGATAAACGTAAACATGGGAAGTTCAACTTCCTATGGAAGACCCTTACATCATTTATGCTTTCAGAGGTAATAATGCTTTTTCCCTCAAAGAATTGGATGGTGCAGAAGTAGAAGGAGGACCAGTTAATGGTCGAATGCTTAAGCACTATATAGATCCCAGTCACTGATTTCACTAATCACTTGTACATATTTTATTTTTAAAAAAGTTTAATGTTGATTGGATGGTAATTTTGGAGTTTAATCCCGAAGAGAAGGCCCTAAGTGTCAAAAGTTACATTGTCATAAATATCAATAAAGCATAAAAGTAAAAGGGGAAAGTTGTAGATCAAAATCACAGTAATTTGGAAGGCCATTGATCTACTAGTTCTTGACATTTCACCAGGAAATTCCATCCCCAAGTGGAGCCACTGTTATGTTCCTATACTAATAGGAGTCATATTTTTTGAATAACTAAGATTAAAACTATAATATGTACATACCTTTTCCTTCTGCAAATGTTTTCCATATTCAAAGAAATCAAAAAATTTAAAAAATTTAAATATGGTATGTCGTAAAATAAAAATCAAAGGACAAAAAGAAAAAAAAAGGTAGAAAAGATGAAAAAATGAACCCCAAGAAAGAAAAAGACCATGAAAGTGTGAAAGACAAAATGCCACTACTATTTACTTTTGATGTAGAATCAAATATTGTGTGCAACTTGTTACCTTAGCCACAATCCATGGATGGTCAAAATGTTTAAACTTGGTTATTTCATGTTTTCAATTTTATGCTTAGAAATAGAGAATAAAATCTAACCAAACTATTTAATCTTGGCAGATAAATAGATAGGTAGAGTAAATAAAAGAAGCACAATAGTTTAATCTAAGCCCTTAGATGTAATAAGGTTAGACTTAGTTAGATTACTTTTGTAAAAGAAAAGAAAATGTTTTGATAAGGGTTTGCCAACTTAAGTGCACCCTAATAAAGAGAAGTAAAAATGGTAGGATGAGTAGATGGGTAAGTAGTTGAATGGTTGCAGAATTGTGATGATTGATTAGATAAAATCATATCCTTTACCTTCATCATCAAATTTCTAAGTATGGATGGAAATTGAGCATTTACCAAAGTACACAAAGTCAATTGATTAACCTCTCTCATTCATTAGATTTTTCACTTAACTAATTTCCAAGGAAATTCTTAAAGTACCTAAGATCTTAAGTTAAGGGGCTCAGAGCATTTCTCTAACTTCTGGAGTGACCGAACCCTTGGCCCAATGACTTATAGATCCTAAGTACTAAAATAGCCTTCACAAACATTACCCTTCTTTGCTTCACCCTAACAAATCCATTTTCCTAAGGTAAAACACCATTTTCTTCTAAGGAAAAGCCATTTCCCCAAGCAAACCCCTTTTCCGAAGAAACCCACAAAAATAACACTAACCCTAAGTTATAATGTGTTTATCAAAGCAAATAAATTATAAATAACCATTTAACTTGGTGCTAAGTTATTTTCCGCTTTCAAGTCATATTAAATTTAACTTTATATATTAGAATCCCAAAAAAAGAAATATAACCCTTCCCATATATAATCATAAATAAAACCCCTATATTAATATCCTGCCCCGAAGTTTGAACTATAAACTTTATTGATGAATGTTTAATGGGTTAATTAAGTCGATCAACAACTAATTAAGAACAAAAACCCTCCTCCGAATAAAAGAGATTAATTAATCGACCTGATGTTAATTAATAATCAATCCCCACCAATAAAATCACCCCTGATGTCCTTAATCCGCCATAATCTGTGATTAGTTAATCCTGCCACGCTTAAACCCTCGCCAGGCCCCTCCATTAAACTTTATGTCAAATCCTGACCTTGATCACCGTATGATCAAGTCCCATTTGATCCAAGGGTTGATGATCACATCAGGCGGCATCCAAAGGATAAAATTTACCAGCCCGATATGGGTGGTTTCACTAATCAACCTGCTGCCACGTGGCACTTGATGAATGGCATCGAGTGGCCTGCTCGCAAAACCACTCGAGCCCAAAAGTGGTGTGATCAAAAACCACTTACTGCCTCCCGCTAGACAACAAAACGTCTCATCCCCAGCTTAAATCAAATCGTACCTTTCCCATGTACCCGCCAAAACAGTTGACTTTGCAAATAAAACTGAAAAAACTCATTGTGTTTAGTTTTATTGTGAAAATGATCGCTCAGACCTCCATGCAAGCACCAGAGTATGTGTGACCATCAACCCATGTCCAATTACCAACCTGTTGAAGCTGCTAAACTTCCAGACCACCTTTCAGTCAAGTACGCTTCATGCAAACCACGCATAATCGTCCATCAATCTATTCAGAGTTGAAACCAGGTATTCACCTTAAATCACTGAGAAACCATATTTAATTCCCAAACCTTTACTCAATTGCTTTAAGCTATTAAGTAATTAAGTAAAACAATTTCCCAGTAACTCCAAACCATTCTGAGTTAAACCAATTTTCCCCCAATTTGGCTGAAAACGTTTCACCCCTGTCCTTGAATCCACAAGAACCAAGGATGGTTTCTCTAGTTGCATTGAATATCCTACCAATTTCTACTCCCAAGAGACTTAGCCCATCTCCGTTTAGAAGATAAAGAATTTCAAATCAAAGATACCTCTATCCAAGAATCCCCACTGAAGTTATACTATAGGTACAGAGACCAGTACTTAAACCATGAACACAAAATAGGTCTTTGGGAATTAGGTCTGCCCAAGTACGAATTCCCCAGAGTTCATATCTTCCCAGAAATTATCCACTATTGCCATATGAACTACCGTCCTAGCCAAAGAGCAGTGATGACTCCTTACCATACTATGTTATTTACCATCACTACTGAATCCATAAATGAAATGTTGTAGTGGTAACGAGGCCAAAACCTAACCCCCCTTCTATTGGAGATCTGCTTAACAGATTCCCTACACTCACCTCCATCAAACTTGCTCAGTTACTCCAAACCTTCATTAGGGAAGAACAATACATTCCAAAGGACCCTCCCCCTTACATGTGGACCATATTCTTTGATCTTGACTGAGACATCATAGCAATGATATCTAGTGTGTTAAGCTAGACTTCAAGTAAATTTGTTGATGATATTTTTATAGCCTTCATGTCCATTTACACTCCTGGACAGTCCCCTACCATCATTTTTGACTATGCTAAGTTCATTGCAGATAAGATGCATGATCAATTCATGAGGATGGACAATGAAAGAGTATTCAAATATTGACCAGTTTTATATAATCTTTTCCTATACTATCAAGCTAATAAATTCCCATTTACACTCCAAAAGGTTGTTACCAGAGGCAGCCCCAGATCAATAGTCCTCTGGAATCATTAATCCACCAATATGACTCTCCATATACTTATACAGATTTCATAGATCTCTTTGTGCACCCAGTTGTAACTATGCTATTAGGAAGTCCTCCCCCCAGAATCAATGCAGATATTAGAAGGGTCTTATAGTTGTCCAAACAATATAGAGTGGGAGATTAGTACTTGAACCAAAATCACAATGAAATCAGAATATATGGTTGTGAGTTAGCACCCTACAAACTGCCAAAATAATTCAGATGAGGTACATTTTATGAAGGCCAAGAAGGAAGCTCAACTCAGAATAAAATACCATCTTGGCCCCTTTATATGCAACAATAGGGAAGTAGGAAAGGAAGCATAAGAAATCCTTCAAAGGCTGAAACAGAAGCAAAGTTTCATATGGAGATATGACCCTTTAGATTTCATCTACAATAGAAGACAAAAGAAAAAATTATCTCCCTATGTCCACCACGAAATTCCTGAAATAGAACAGTATGCAAATCAACTAGAATGGGTGGAGAACACTTTAGTAGACCGAGATAGAACAAAAGTTGTTGTCAATAATGTGTTGATTGATCTAGAAAGAAGACTTGATGAATATTCCTATACAGGTGCCAGGAGAATCCCAATCCCAAAGGGAAACACAAGAACACAGTGAGCAAATAGTAGAAGAAGAACCTCAAGAGCAAGAAGAATCAGAGCAACCAGACATATTAGAAGAGTTGGCTTAGCTAGAACACATAATGAGTAATCCTCCTATTGTACAGACTCCTCTAAATGAGGAGAAGAATCCCAAAAGAGATAGAGAGGAGGCCACTCCTTCTAGCAGACCTGTTGCACAGACTTATGTCAAGAGGTAAAGGTTAAACCTTTTTTTAGAACAAGAGTTCACAGAGGAAACAGTTGGAACTACAAGTATAGAAAGAGCAGAAAGTAGGCAGACTACTCCCTCTAGAGGTACGCAAGAACCTTCCACTTCACAGGCTCAAATGTTGGAGAGACAACAGAGCATGGAAGTATCCTCATTTAGGGCTCCAACTGGCTAAAACGAAGACATTAGAGAGAAATAAAAAGAAATAAAGGCCAGAAATGAAAGATTGAAGGCCCAAAGCTATGCACAATACCTTAAAATGGCTCTCACTAATCAAACAAGGCTAATGTCAGCCTTTGATGTAAAAGAAGGTAAGATGTAGATGACTTTCATGAAGCCTACCAAACAACAACCCAAGTCAATAGTAGATTAATTGAATATGGATTTTGAAATATTGGCGAAGGATATACATCCTATCAACCAAATAGAATTACAAAAGTAGACCAGGGAAATGGCTTATTCCACATTGACCAACGAGGCCATTGCAACACATCAACTCCAAAATTTGTTGAATAATATAGTAGTGTAATTCCAATTAGAGAAGGCCTCCTCATAGGCCAAGGGTACCAGGATAAAGTCCTTAGAGGACTTAATCATAGAGCTGGGGCATGATCCTAAGGATGTAAAGGTTGTAGAAAAGTTAATCAAAAAGAGAAATAATGACATAGTTGCATTGAAAAAGCAACTCAAAATTCCTCCCCTACATCATCCACAAACAATTGAAGTATTGGAAACTTTGAAGGAAGAGGAGCATATGGACTTAGTCCTTAAGTTGAATGATCAACTAAAAGAAACAGAGAAAGAACTGGATAATTTGATATAGTCTAGACATAGTGAGTTGGCCACCACTCCACAAACTATCATTCCTGTGGTCTCTACAACAGTGCCCTCCACATTGGTTGCTTCCTTAACACCAACAGTTCCACCAGCTACAGCTATGCCAGTCACAGGTACATCTACAAGCTCAGGGACATGCATAAAAAAACAACTGAATTGGTAAAATCCATGGAGGAAATGACCATCCAGGCTACTGAGCTCAAAAATCTTAGAGAAAAAGTGTCAAGTTTGGAAATTGATTGCAAACTTGCATAAACACAACAGAAGGAAGAAGCTTAGAACAATCAAAGAATGGGAGAAAGAATAAAAGTCCTTAAAAGGACTTGACATTGCAACTGCCACCAGAAGATATAAAGGAAATGCTTTGGGCCAATATCATTGAGTCTATCAATGATGTGTGGCCATCTATTCAAGTAATTTTTTAGCAAAATGAACTGGTAAAAGCGGCCATAGAAGCAATTCACAAGACAATGGAAGAGTTGGGAGACAAGCTAGAAGATGCCAACCAATTGATAACACTCTTAAACAACAAGAATAGGTATTAGCTGGATGAACGGGGCATAGAAGATATAACAAGGACCATCATAGAAATCAAGAAGATTCTTACCAAAAGGAACCTTATGCTCAATCTTGAGAAAATATTGCCAAAGCATTCAAGCTGATATTGATAGATTTATGGCAAAGTTTTGCATTTTAAGGGAAAAAGGACTCCCCAGTCCTACGGTAATCCATGACAAGCTTATGACCCAAGATGTTTATGTTGAAATACTAATCAAGTTGGCCAGTAGCCAAGGTAGTACTTCAGGGGTAAAAGCCCTGCCCACAGGAAAAATATTATATAATAATCTGGAAAATCTGTTTTTTCTAGAGCATGAGGTAAAGCACTTGTTCGTCAACAAGCCAAATTTTGCCAAGTACATTGAAGCTGATGAGATATACAGAAAGATGTTAAACATGAAATTACCTAAAGTTGAATGGTGGATGAAACTAACAGATTTAATATAAAGTTACTGTAGTAAATCTATATGGCATCCAAGTAAAACAAATAAAATAGAGTCAAAGTGTAGTAGGTAAAGAGTATCAATAGGTTGAAGACATAAAGTGATTCCAGCACATAGGTATCAAGCAACTGAAAGAGCCAAATCAAAATTACAACAGCCAACACAGTCACAATAAAAAGGGACAGCAAGAAGACAGTTCTCCATTTGTCTCTATCTTCATGCTTGAAGATATTTTCAGTTTCCTAGAATAATTCTCATATTGTTATGAGATATTTTGTAACATTTTTTTTATAAATACTTCATAATTTGAAGTAACTAGGGTGGAGTAAAATACATTTTTGTAGACATTTTATATCAAGCTAAGGAGCTACTGTATTCAACATTGGACTGGTTTTGTTGGGTCATCAAATAAAACTAAAAACATTTCACTGGATTCTTGTGCATAGTTGGAACCAAATAAGTATTATCTCTTCATGTTTAATTATTGTTTTGTCATCATGTTATAAATATTCACATGTTTTCTCTATGAAATCTAAATGGTAAACAAGGAACGATATCTCGGAATTAGCTTTAATGCTCTCTGTTTTGACTATTTACTTTCTCATTGTTTTCTGCTAAACTATCTTGGTCTGGGAATTGTTAACTTCTCCCTTACTTCCATGGTTTCCCCCCTTAGGTTCATTGTAAAGGATTCTTATTTTCCCTTTCCTACTGATCTCCTTCTGCTATTCATCTTGATCTTGGTTTAAGGATTCTTCATTTCCCTTTTACCCTGGTTAGGACCACCTCATCCATTTGAACCTGCAAATTTGCTTTTTGTTGTGCTAGCCTACCCTATGAACTCTTCCTTTAGTAATTGATCTGATACAGTTAAGCGACTCTTTGATTGACTCCATAGCCAAATGGCTTAAATACTTGTTCTGCCAATCTATTTTCTTAAGTCCACCACCCCATCAAAACCAAAACATCTTGAGCACTAAGAAATAGCCCGAAATCCTACTCAAAACAAAGTTAAATTATAAAGAGAGAGCCATGTCTGGACTTAGGTTGGCTAGAACCTAAGTCTAAGAGATTAGGTTTGTGGTTACCTCAGATTATTCCTTCTTTATAACTTCTAGGGAAGACTTCTAAGTGATAACAGTAACAATAGTTAAACACGATGATAATTGCAGTACCACACCATAAATGTAACAAGGGATAAATAAATAACAATAATCACGAAAAACCAAAATCAACTTTGGACCCCTGGATAGTCTTAACCTGTGCTATGGTAGTGTCAGAGTGGGTGGATTTGTAGGGTCTTCATATTGTTCTTTAAGGGTTAAAATCATAGTGAATCTGAACCTTAACCTCTTCGTTTCTTCCATGAATCAATTTATACAATAGTATATTTGGGCAAAGGTGTGAGGAGTGTGTGGTTAGCCATTGCATTTCAATGCTTCATGTCCCCTCATCTGGTGTATAGTAGAAAAGGTCCACTATGCTCATTTCACAACATATATCTAGGTTTGGGACTAGTAGAAAATGTGGCAGGAACTATGTTCAGGAGGTAGTGACACCCTTCCTTTAAGCTCTCAGACATATTTTCTCAAATACAAATCACCAAATTCCTTGAGGTTCACCCTTGTGTGAGAATTATGCCTCATATGTAAGCATCATGGCCAATCTAAATTGGCACTTAAAGTTCTTGTAGATGGACCAGCCTTTCTGGTTCTTAAGTGTCGAACATCATCAGGTAGGAGAAGACATGTTTTATATGAGAGGCATTTGCTTCGCTTATCTCAACCAACCATCAACCCTAAGCACCTGATCTTTACATTTAATTTCATTTTTGGCTTATAATCGGGCCTGCATTCTTTGACATAGCTTGAAAAGACATGTAGGGTCCAATTATTAAAAGGTCGTTCACTTAGTCTATTTATAATAGCGTAGAGTCGCACTTCTGGGAATTATTTGTGATTTTCCCAAATTCACATACTCATACTGCTATTAAGCCACATCTCTGGCTACTTTCACTAAGAAACAAAATGCGACTTCACAACCTCTGTGGGAGCCCAACCTACCAAAGGTCGCCTGTCGTAGCTACTAGCTAGTCGCATTTCTGGGAAGCTCGCCGGAGGGATTGTAACGCGACCTAGCGACTTAGTCAAAAGTGCGGCCCCTCTAGAGATCACCATGTTGCAACACAATGCATGTCACATCTCCTAGGCACCTGCCTGAGCTCTTCGAGTGTGGCTTAGTGACCATTAGTCGCACAATAGCATTTTGAGTGAGGTCACACTTTTGGCTTCTGTCCTTAGGATGCGAAGTCCGACTTAGCGACTAGTGAGAGAAAACACTCCACTTCTAAGTTTGGTCCAATGATCCTAATCCAGAAAAAGAGTCTGAGATGGGGCACGTGATTCCAACCTCATGCATCCAGGATCCTTCTATCAACTTTAAGAACACTGCAAGAGTGTTGAAACTTTTCTTCTTTCTCCCTCATGGATCTCACATGTAGTGACCTCCTTTTGCTGAGTGATTTGGCATGGTTGTATGGGTGCAAGATACTACTCATGCGAGCAATGTTGTCATTTGAGTTCTGAGTACCATTGCAAAATATTGTTTGTGCTTCATCCAGATCGAGAAGCACTATTAATGGTCATTTCATCTCATCCCCTCCACAACACAGTATCCTTCAACAAGAACAATCTTTCAGCTTCTGCATGCCCATTGTTATAGTGCTCAGGTGTTATGAGAATTATTTAATTCATGACTTTTTTGTGTATAGTGGCATGGCATGCATCCTATCGACCATCGTGTTCAAATGCAACTGCAATGCATAACCTACCATACTATGGAGAATCATCAAAATACTGTTGTATCATGCTGAGAGACCCTAAACACGTTTACATCATTAATATCAATTATCTAGGGGTCTTCTCACGAAATATCCCCATCGTATATATGGAATGCATGGCTTGTTGACTATGGAATAGAAGGTGTTGCATCATTGGATGTGAAACCCAACCACCTTCCCTTAGTCTCCTTAAAACCACGCTACATGAGTTTTCCTTATCATTTCAGTTAGGTGGATGCACATATTCGTAGGTTCAAATGGTGTACAAGCGGTGCCTCTTTTTGCACAAGGGATCCATGAAATCATATTATGTAGGTATGAGCTAAACCCTGCTAGGAGGTCCTCCTCGCCTTTCCCTTTTAACATCGATTATTCTTTCTTTAGGATCCTCTTTCAGAGCTCGTTTTATTGAACAATATAACCACTGCATATATGAACTGCTTTGACCTTTTGGTTGTGCTCAAAGGTGCTACTTCGGGTTGACATCTAAACATCTGAGTTGGGCTCAGACATTTTCTTTGATTTACGCCTCCAACGGCACCTTCTACATCATATGATTTCCATCTCCTATATTATTTATGTCCCCATGCCTCAATTTGGATCATTTGTTGGATTTTTACGATTTTTTGAGTGAAGAGACCTCCCATATGACTTTTAGGTGCATTGTGATGGCTCAAACTCCAAAACATAATCAATTTATAAATTTCAAACATCCACCATGCCACGTAAATAAGGAATTCTGGCATCAAAGCCTCTTAGTGATGTCGTGCCAAGGGACCACTTATGCAAATGTAACATAGTTCATGGTACCTTTAGGGCATCCTGAAAAAGCAGATGAGATGAAAAAATAAGCTATTATGCAATAGTGACGCTTTTGTGTGAAAAATAAATGAATAAATATACTAATTCATTTCAATAGCATCCCAACTAAGATGTTATTTTATATTGATTGATGCAAACATGCTTAAGTTTGGAGGCCAACTCAACATTCTGACATTTTCATGGACTTATTAATTACAATCAATTTTGATAACACATGATACCTGAGGGGTGACGCACTCATAGAGAGAGTCTCTTTAAACATTTATGATGGTTGGACTACAAGTTACCACAATCTAGGGTTTTGAATATCCATGCAAATGAAAGCTTTGATAAATCCTAATGTGCATGCAAAGATGAGTAATCAATCATGAACCTAGGGTCCTATGACATGCAAAAATTTCTTCCATGATAACCGACAATGCTGATGGGACCACACTCTCAACGAGATGCGAATTAGGTCAAATTTGAGGGGGGATCACCCTTTCCTATTTAGGGTTTCGCCCAAACCTCAAAACTTCTAATCATAGGGAAAGCCAAATTGTATGTATATTTGCTCAGATGGGCTCCAAAATCATGAGCCTCTTGACACATTAATAAATCCATCAACCTTCGAAACCCTGATGCAGTCCTCAGCCATATGTCTGATACAAAACATAGTGTGAGGATACAATGCATGAAATGTGAGTGGGCGTGCAAAAAGGGGTTGGATAGGCAAATTCACGGGGAGATAAACTGGGTTGGGGGGCCTATCAAAACCCTAAAATCTTGAGGCAAGTGGTGGGGTACCCACAATTTTGAATATGGCCCAAAATTTGGGTGGTGCTGTAGCGGCTACAACACGTCTGTATGCCGATATACTTAATTCTATTTTTTTATAGTGTCTTGATAGATTATTGTTAATTTCCTTTATCTGGTACTAGCCTTTAGTATTGTGGGATCGTTGGTATGGAAAAAATTTTGTATCTTATTGCCTAATATTTCCTCAATTTGAGTTTGTCCAGTCTCTAGAGATAGAGAACTCTCATATAATCTCTTAGCACAATTGTTGAATTACATGTAAATATGTTGATAGTGGATCTCCTGGAAATAACATCTAATCTCTCCAATCCTTAGTTTCCAAGTAGCTAAATTCAGTACTTCAAGCCTGACCACGCCATTAAGCCAGTCAATAACACATTTTGAATCCCCCAAAATCCTGATATTTTTAATGTTTCTGAGTTTTTCTAAAGACATGAGGGTCCAAGCTGCTATGCATTTTGCTTTGGTGTTTTTTCCATTACTGATACCAATTCTAAATTGAATGGACATGTACTTAGATAGTTTGATCAAACCCCCTCCACTAAACAAATCTCTTTGTGCAACCCCATTCAAAAAACCAATAGTGATATCAATGGGGATCACAAGTAGATTTTTCCTTATTGATCCTTTATTGTGGGTTTCATGGATATATTCTCTGAAGTGTGCAAATATCTTGGATGATTATGAAAGAGTCACAACTCTTTCGTTCCTGAAGTTGATACCATTTCTGAGGATCCAAATGCCTGAGGCCATAGAGATGGGAAGAGGACCATAACATTCTGTTTTATTGGACCAATAGTGAAGTGTTCCTTCAAAAGTAGACTATTTTCTGTAAGTGTTTGTGCCCATAGACCTGATGACATTGTCCTATATTTCCTGAGAAATATGGAAATTTGTGAACATGTGATCTACAATTTCTTCATGTTGATTGCACAAACTACAACAATTTGGTCCAATGAAGCCTCTTTCTTGTAGATTCTCCCAGGTCAATATTTTATTATGGAGGGTCAGCTAAGAGAAGCACTTCAGTTTGGTTGGGATGTGCCATTTCCAAATATACATATTTCACAAACTTTTATTTGGTTCTATGTATGAGTAAGTTATAGCTTCATATGCCAAACAAGCTTTAACTTCCCCTGAAGCAGTGTCAGAACTCCATACCAATTTTTTCGGAGTGTTGCAAAACATGACTCCATTTTTGGCTACCTATGTTATAAAATTCATCCATTCCTCAGTAAACTTGCTATCCAATCCCAAATTTGTTGCTGAAATCCAATGTTAGCTAGCAACCCTAATTGAGTCTCCAGCTCTAATGTCATGTAAGTGGACCAAACCTTTTGAAATGAGTTTAGTGGATAGTTTAGAGGAGAACTTATAGAATTGAGACCATCCTATGAAGGGATCCTTGTGAAGGATAATCTTTCTTCCACCCTCGAAATTCAAAGGTAACCAACTATAGAGGAACAAGAAGGTTGTAGTGAGGGCTATCCATGCTACAAGCCTCCTTTATATTGTTTATTTGCAAATCCTTTGATCTGATCAACAACTATCCCTGGTCCAAGATATTTCCTTTTTATAGTCTAACTCCATATGCCCTTCCCAAATAAGGCTCTCCACATATTTTTTAGAGATAAGGCATTGGAAAAACAGCTAAGATTCTTGAATCCCCATCCTCCGAGATGTTTGGGAAAAAATAGTAATTTCCAGGAGGCAAGATGAAGGCTTGGTTTCGTGTTTTTCCCAATCCATAAAAATATGAAGAATTTTTTTTTTATAACATTGAGTTCGGTATTTTTGTTTTCGTTTTTCTTTGGCTCTGTGTATTTCACTCTGAAACTAACCTTCTACTTTATTATCCTCCATTCTTGTTTTTCATTCTTCCTCTTCCCTTCCCGCACTTTGTAGCTATGACTGCCATCATCAAGGGTTACTCGTGTTGTCCTGGTCTCTTTATATGGAATGTGGCTCATTTTGAAAGTAATTATTACAAACGTATAAAGGGTTAGAAGGAGATGGATGATGATACAGGTAAGCTCCGCTCTCATTTCCATTTAATTATTTTTTGTATTTTTTTTTTCATTACTTCCTTTCTAGGACATTTACTTCTACTTGGTATGGTTGGATAGGAGGGTTACCATTATTAAGCAGGATTATGGATGCTTTGCAGGATGTTGAGATGAGGAGGTAATTTGTCTCATGGGCCAATCCCTCTCCTCATATTCTTCTCCCTTAGCATGATGATAAGAGGATACTACTCCCTTATCTTGCTCATCTCCTTGCATGTTTTTATTTTGTGTTGGCTTCTTGTAGATTATTTCCTATTGTGTTTGTATTTTTAAATGGTTATTGGAATTCTGATTTTTTTTTTTTGTTATAATATCTAAGAGAGAGTTAGCACCCTAGGAGCCCTATTCATGACAATTGTAAAATTTATTTAACAATTTCCCCTCTGGGTTTAATGGAAGAACATTACTATTTAATGTTTATCAATGGTTATTTAATTTATGGCTCTTTTCTTTTTGTGAATTCTTCCAACCAGATAGGGTATGGGCATTATCCCATAAGCTCGTTATTCCACAACTCCATGTTATTGTCTTCTATGTATGGTGTCTGAACTTCTCATATGAAGGTTTATGTGATTTTGCCATTTGGTATTTTTGAATTTTGTTTATGGTGCTTAAATTGTATGAAACTCTTTATGTAAAAAGCATACAAAGTCTAATTGGTATATGCACCCTTGAATTTGGGGTTTTTCTATTTTTGGTTTTTGTATTTAGACCAACTCTGGTCTTAATCTCCTTTTTGTACTACATTGTTGTCCTTCTCCCTCATGACTAGGATTCTGAGTGAGCATTGTAAGTAATTTGTTTTTCTTGGGAAGGTTAAGTACACTCTAATTTCTTCCTCATCACCTTTTCCTCTTCTTTTTTTTCAGTTGACACAACATAGCCCACATGAAGTTAGTCCTTCCAAGGAACTTCTCACTTTGTGGTTTGTGACTTTCGCTTACTAGGTGTAACCAGATTCAAGGTCTCGAATTCCTATAGGATATTTCTCATTTTTCATCATTTATGATTAGTTCCCTTTATTTTTCTATGTAGGTTATAGCTATCCGTTTATTCTCTACTACGAATTTTGACAATTTACTCCCTTCCATACTTGTCGATTAATCTACAACATTACCTTGCATTAGGTTTACTAATCTTTTCTCTATTCATAATGGTTTTCTTTAATTCATGGTAGGTATAGTTACCTCCCATAATTTTTCATATTTGTTTAGAGGGGATAGAGGACAGAAGAGAAAAAAGAGCCAATACACTGCTAGCACAAAGGGGTTTCAACATTTTCAAACCCATGTGATTTCCTTGGTGTCGAAGGATTCCTCTAAGTTATTTATCAGTTTATAAAACCATTCCTGAAGTATTAAAGAGAACATTGTAATTTTTTCATATTGTGTTCTCCCTTGGCATCTTTTTTTGGGTACTATGATATTCTTCATGGTAAGTGGGGAAGGTAATATTTGAAGGGCTACAACCTTAACATCGACCCCCTCCTTTTAACCTATCTAGGAACTCCCTATGGTATAAGTGGTAAATCTTCTTCTCAACAATGTGTATTATGCTTTGGGCCTTCCCATTTATCAAATTGGTGGCATTACTTTAATGATTAGTGGTTTAGAAATTTAACATTTTCTAAAAAGGATTTCTATACTTTACATATTTTCCACCTAGGAAACAATAAGAGTTGGTATGGATATGATATTTCAGAAGAATATTTATCCCTACCTATAACAATAATAATAATAATAATACTAATTTTTGTAATCAACCTACAAGTTAATCAATTTTTATCCAAACAAACAATAACATTTTCAGTAGTATATTCTAGCTATCTTATATGAGGTATTGGTGATAAAAAGATAACATAACCCAATGACTTAGTACACGATCTTAGATATCTTACATGAATGTGAATAATAATGAATTAACATCTACTACTAGAGCACATGCACTAAGGATTACATGAACCTGTGAACAAATGGTAATACAGATTAATGAGGGACATTCCACTCATCCATAGTCGATTGATAAGACAAACATCTTTATTCAGACACCACAAAGTTTGTGTTTTGATTTTATAGAAACCATTCCCTCTTTCCTTCTTATTCTTAGTTCTAAAAATTATATTTTCAAGTAATAGATGGTGGGAATCACAGTTTCAACCTCAACTTAGCACCTCAAGTAGTGTTCACACAACTTGAGACTCCTACCGTTTTTCCTCAGGTAATTATGTGCTCAACCTGACCCCTCCCAACCTCATAGCATCGAGGAAAACTTCCACTGTCAAGTATCTAATGCCTAGGAATTTTTCTAACAGCAGGCCATATCCCTTCTGTGCTAGGAGGCCCTTAAAATATATTATGTGTCCCCCATCTAAATTTCATTTTAATGAAATCATATTTTATGGGCTTATCATTTGACTTTCACAACTTATCACGAACTGACTTTCACAACTTATCACAAAGCCAAAACTCTTCTTTAAAACCACAATTCGCACTCATTAACATTTCTCATCAACGTATATGTGTTTATTTATTATTCCTGAAGTAAGACTGTCTACAATATTTATTACAATGTTTACTACTCATTCAAGTGCCTTAATTTATATAATAGTTCACACTGATATTTTTTTTTAGATAAAAGTTTCGTGACATTACTTATATTATTTGACATATTATTTTAAATTATAATCTTTTTTTTTACTATTTATAAAGAAAACGTGATAATTTTATATATATATTTAATATGGAGTTGATAGTAAGGAATAACATAAGTCTATTATAAGCATGGACTTATCATAAATAGAACAATATCAAATTCCTAAGTGAAAGCCTTTATTAAATTAAAAAAAGACTTATTGAAACTCGAATCAAATTTAAAATGAATTTAAGTTATTTGCAGGAATACACCCTTTTTTTTTAATGGAATTGTGTAATTCTCTCTTTGACATGTCACATTTAATATATATATATATAATATTTTAGTTTTACTTATATTTCATTACTATGTAATTTTGTTTTTTTTTGTAAAATTAGATTATCTTCCTAACGTGTTGTTTTTGAAGAAATGTTAAATTCATATCATATTTGGCATATATTTATACAACAATTTCTTTATTAAGGTAAATTGATTATCTTAGTCACACAAATAACCCCAACTACATAATAATTTAGGAGTTTTAACAAATAACTTCTTCATTAATCACCTTTATCCATTATTTAAATTCATTAAATTGACCTTCGGCTATCCATACTAAGTTATGCGTCCACTTGATCCCTTAAAGATACATTTTCTCTATAATACTAAATTCACTATTTATAATAATTGAATTACTATCTTAAATTCATTGTTTTTAATAATTGAATCGCTCAGATTACCAAATTTTCTATTTGCAATAATTTAATTACTAGTATTTTATGGAAGTGCTTTCATTTACAGAAATACCTTTCCCACCATAGTATTACTGATTCTCTTAAAAAAACGTTTAAATACTAAATACATCCGAAATCAATGTAACAAACTAATCTTAATTTGATTTTTATAATGTCATAATCATGATTCAAACGCTTCATTCATAAATACGCTTGATAAGACACTCTCTCACACTCTCACTTAATCGTGACTACTTGCTCGCTCCAGTATGTAAAACTTTAAATAATCAATGCACAATTAAAAGGGAGAAATCACCTATGCACCCTTAAAAGGGAGAAAGGGAGAGATCACCTATGCACCCTTAAAAGGGAGAAAGCACTTCACTAATAATTACATCATTCCACCATTACTCATTAAGCAATATATTTCGTGAAGAAAAGATGGCTCAATAAAACACCCCTTTGCAAAGCTTTCATCTCCTTCTCGTCTTCTTAGTGGCTATACCTCGGGTAAATAAATGCGTGAAATTCCCGAAATGCGACTCATAACAAACCAAAGACTTGAGTAGGAAAAAGTTTAAACAATCAAAAAAGCACATGACTGCCGATTACATCATTTCACCATTATTTGTAATATATTTAGTAAAAAGAAAATGGTTCAATAATGTTTTTAGTAAGAGTTTTTGGAAGTTTTTTCACGTTTAATTTTTCTAAAATTTGGCACGAATTTATTAAAATCTATTTTTTCTAAAATTCAACAAGAATTTATTGAATCACAAGCTTGATGAGTAACTCCTATAGAATCCAAGTGCCTTATGGGTTTTCGAGGGCACTGAATCCATACATACAGTAAAAAAAAATTAGTTTAAATAACAAAAATCAAGATTTCACCTCAAAATTTTCCACCATATTCTGACACTGAAAAAACCAAAAAATCTCACTAAAAACAACTCCATTCAATAAACACCCTTATTCAACACTGTTATCTCCTCCTTCTCCTACTACTAGTGGCTATACCTGCACTAAATAAATGCGTGAAATTCCTAAAATGTTGTTGTTACAGTTCTTAATTGATTCCCACAATAGAGCCAAGGCTAAAGATCAATTAGAGTGGTTCCAATCTTGTATAACCTCGCTCTATGTGCTCGTCTTAATATTGTTGAAAGGAGATATTTGAATTGATAAAAAACATCCACTAGTCAGCTCTACGACAGAGAGTTTGACATAGGAGAGTCTGGCTCTGGAGAACGCTCTACATTGTCCATGTACATCACCCATTATATAGCAATCATGGATTTAGGGAAGTTAGAACCATACCCTAGGAAAGAGAAACTAATTCCTATTCTAAGATATTCTCCATTATCTCTAACACGCCCCGCTAATGGAGAAGGGGTTCACAAAGATGCCTAACATCTCCCTAAACATTTAAAACTTAATTTTGCCAACAGGCTTAGTGAAAATGTCTGCAACATTATCACATGTATTAAAATATATAAGATGGATTTCTTTTTATTGTACTTTCTCCCTGACAAACTGTAATTTTGTATCAATGTGTTTAATGTTCTTGTGAAACACTGGATTATTAGCAAGTTTGATTGAACTCTGATTGTCACATCTGATTGTTGTTGCATCTTCTTGTTCTTCCCCAACATCCTAGAAAAGTCTCCAGAACCAAATTGCTTCACATGTTGTTGCGCACATGGCTTGATACTCTGCTTCTGTTGAAGACAAGCAAACTATGTTCTGTTTCCTACTTGCTCCATGTAAACACCCGAGATCCAATGCTGAATGCATAACCTATTATAGATTTGCGGTCATCTACATTTCCAACCCAGTCGGAATGTATAAATCCTGTCAATCTAACATCAGAGGAATCAGTATAAATAATACCATAGTCTATAGTAGCTTGTAGATACCTCAAAACACATTTTTCTGCATTCCAATGACTATCAAGTGGCTTGGCCATGTATTGACTTAGCACACTGACAACATAAGCCAAATCTGTTCTAGTAGTGGTCAGGTAGATTAGGCTCCCAACTAGTTGTCTATAAAGTGTCACATCTGCCTCTTTAGAGCCATCCACACTCTAAAGTTTAATGTTCTTTTGTAATGGTACTATCGTAGCCTTACACTGATCCATCCTAAATCTTTCCAGTAGACCTTTGACTTACTTACCCTGGGACAGAAAATTTTGTCCTGAATCTCTCCAAATCTCAAGACCCAAATAATATCTTAATTCACCAAGGTCTTTCATTTCGAACACCTGTGACATTTGTTGCTTGATTTCTCTGATTAGAGTAATAACATCACCTATAATAATTAAATCATCTACATACAAAGAAATCAACATTATGTGCCCTTGTTCATCTTTCATGGTATACAGATTAGGGTTGTTTTTACTTCTATTGTAGGCAAGTTACAGAAAAAATGAATCAATCTTTTCATACCAGGACCTGGGTGCTTGATTTAGTCCATACATAGATTTCTTTAATCTACAGACTAACTATTCTTTCGCTTTCTGGAAAAACCCCCTGGGTTGCTCTAAATAAACCTCCTCTTTCAATTCTCCATTTAAAAATGTAGATTTTACACCTAGTTGGTGAATCATCCAATGTTTCTTAGTAGCTAAAGGAATTAACATTCTGATGGTATTTAGTTTAGCTATAGGGGCAAAGGTTTCTTCATAGTTAATGGCTTCTTTTTTTGAATACCCCTTTGTTACCAATCTATCTTTTAGTTTACCTATGATTCCATTTGCATTTGACTTGGGTTTATACAACCATTTACATCCTATGGTTTGTTTCCCTTTAGGAAGTTCAACCAACTCCCAAGCGTTGTTCCTGATTATAGATTCATATTCTTGTTCCATAGTTGTTTTCCATTCAGTACATTCATTTGCTTCCTTATAACTAGAAGGTTCAACTACATTCATCATACTAGTTATGAAAGCATTGTCCCTGTATCTAGCAGGCAATTGAGCTTTCCTACTTGATCTCTTGAGTGGTGGGGTAGCTTCAAACCTTGTCTGATCATAATTTTCTAGACTTGGCTTAATAACTGCATGATATTCTTTTCCTTCCTGCTACTGTTGTTGTTGTTGTTGTTGCATCTGCTACTGCTCATTTCTGTCACCTGATTCATCACTTCCTTCTTCCACCACGAACAAAATATCCCATTCCTCATTGTAATTATCAAATTCTTCATCACCCTACTCATGGAATATGACATCTCTACTAACGAAAATCTTGTGAGTAGAGGGATTAAATAATCTATAAGCTTTATATTGTGAACAATACCCTATAAAGGTATATCTAATGGTTTTTGAATCTAGTTTTCTTTTGTCTTCCTTTGGAATATGGGCAGATTCTCTAGACCCAAACACTCTTAAATGTTTTACTACAGGTTTAAATCCATATAATGCTTCATAAGGAGTTTTAAACTCAAGACTCTTTGTAGGACTCCTATTTTTCAAACAAACTTCGTTATTCAATGCGTCAGCCCAAAAACCATTCGAAAGATCCTTACCTTTCAACATGATCCTAGCATATTCCACCAATGTTTTGTTCTTTCTTTTCGTTACTCCATTCTGCTAAAGAGTATGGGGTACTGTGAATTGCTGTAATATCCCATGGTCTTTACAATACTTGGTAAGCTCATCCTTCCTGTAGTCTCCCCCTTGATCAGAGTGGAGAATTTTTATATGCTTCCCTTTTTGCTTTTCAATCATGTTTCTAAACTGCTTAAAGTATTCAAATGTGTGACTTTTCTTACTAAAAAAATATACCCAAGAAAACTTTGTGCAATCATCAATAAAAAGTAAAAAATACAGTTCACCTCTTAATGACTTTGTTTTCATGGGTCCACAAATATCTATGTGCACTAATTCAAGTATGTCTATTTGTTTCTTCTCTACTAGAACATGGAATTCCTCTCTATGCTTATTTCCTAATGTACAAGCATCACAATCATTATGCACTTGTTTTAATATAGGAAGATCTCTTACCATTTCTTTTTTTGAAGTAACAGCAAATCATTGTAGTTGATATGACCAAATCTCTAATGCCACAGCTCTTCTATAGTCAAACTTGATGTTGTCAAAGATTGAACTAGTGCTCGTTTTACATCCAATTTGTACAGACCTCCTGTTCGAATTCCTGTAGCAATAGTCTTCATGCCATCTAACAGATCTTTAATATAACAATTAGATTTAAAAAATTCAACTTTGAGATCTTGATCTATAAGCATGGATACAAAAATCAAGTTCTTTGTTACACCGAGCACATACATGACATTATGAATTTTTATTACAATACCATTAGGTAAAATGACAGAAATTTTTCCACACCCTTTTATCTCATGACTTCTATCATCACCTATGTAGATTTGTGCTCCATTGTTGATTTCTTTAAAATCTTCGAACTATTGTCTGTTTCTAGTCATATGTGTGGATGCTCCCAAATCTACATACGAGATGTCTGCATCAACATTCTCATCAAACCCTACCATGAAAAATATGAAGTTCTGCTCGTGATTATCATTTACGAGATGACCTGCATGTCATTTTTGCTTCAGTTGTTGTTCATGATATTTCTTCTTCCTACACTCCCTAGCAATATGACAAAGTTTTCCGCAATAAAAAACATTTAGTTTCATAGTTTTTTCTATTTGGATGCATACCTTGAGTCTGATTTGGTATTTTCTACGAGTTTCCTTGGTTCTGTTGTTGCAGATTTCCTTTTCCTTTGAAGAAGTTCTTTTTCGCCATGAATGCAAGATCGACACTTTGGGGCCTTAGAGTCAATCTTCTTTCTTCTTGCATTAATATTCCTGTCAGTTCTTAAAACTTTGGGATCTTCTACCTTGAATTTATCCCAATGATAAACATTTGGTAGTCATCGGTCATACCATTCATGGTAATGGTTACTAGATCTGTATCTGTAATTATTTCACCAATGTCTGCCAATTAGTTCTTCAGATTTTTGATCCTCGCTATGAAGAAAGAAATTGTTTCATTTTCCTTCATCTTCAGGGGATAAGATCTTGCTCTTCAGGAACATAAGATAATTTGTATTCTTGATCTTGTAGTTTTTAACCCTGTATAGAAATTACCTGCATACGAATTCTAAAACACAGAAAATAAACAATGTGAGAGCATAACACATAAAAGACATATACACAGAGATTTTCCCCTGGGTCCCAAAATTGGAACTACTAGCTTGATTTTTCATTATGTTCCTGTCAATGTTATAATACATATTTATACATGCCGAAGCATCCAATACCATGGACCAAAAACCATCGCATCCAAAACCATGGACCAAATACCATCACGTCCAAAAACATGTGCGAAAATCATGCACAAAACCATAGGTGGGTCCACCCAACCTAACATAGGGTCCAAACCAAAATTTTCTGGGGCGCTGCCCCAGACCCCATGAAGTGAGGTTACATGTACTACTCAAACCCCTTATGACCTCCCCCCCCTCTAACCCCCTGTTAACTATGTGGGTTAGTCGTGGAAAGAATATAACACAACCCAACATTCTGTTCACATCCATCTGTTTTACCTCAAAATCAAAAGCAGTAGCAACAGATAAAAGTAATCTAATATATTTTCCCTAGACAACAGGAGACAAAATATCACCAAAATCAATTCTCGACACCTAGGAATAACCTTTTGATACCAACCGAGCTTTGTATTTGTCCACCTTTCCTTTTTCATTTGTCTTCCACTTGAACACCCATTTGCTTCCAATGGGTTTCCTTCCAGCCAGCAACTCCACTAGATCTCAAACCTCATTTTTGTGCAAAGATGCTATTTCATCAACCATGGCCTCTTTCCAGAGTTTTTCATCCTCTGAATCCACTGCTTCCTTCACAGTTCTGGGATCATCATCAGTAACAGACAAAGCAAAATTAGAACAAAAAACAGATGGACTATACCTTTCAGGCTGCCTTCTTTCTCGAACTGATCTTCTCACAGCCGGAGTTTGTGGCTCCTCATCTTCTAATTCCTCCTCTATTGTAGAGTCTGATTCATCCTTCTTAAGCTAAAACTCTATCTTCTCAGGTTCCTTTCGTTGGACTTCATGTTTAATAACATCTTTCACCTCTCTGAACACCACATCTCGGCTATACACAACCTTCCTTCTTACTAAGTTCCAAAGGCTATAACCCTTTAAACCATCCTTATACCCAATAAAAATGCACTTTTCAGATTTACTATCCAACTTGGTTCTTTTCTCCTTTGGAACATGTACATATTCATCACATCCAAATACCCTTAGATGTGAAAGAGAGGGTTTCTTACCAGTCCATACTTCTTGTGGAGTCTTATCCTCCAACACTGATGAAGGTGACCTGTTGACCA